>JARHVA010000188.1:2752500-2922500 GCA_037957365.1 Torreya grandis
ATGATCTTTTGGAGAGTATATGGGATGTGTATAGGTTAGTGAGGACAAATACGAGGTTTTGAGGCATCCATAGGTGTCTTGGTAAAGTTATGGTGTGTCATTTGACCATTTAGAGAGATAAACATGTGTCCTCTAGCCTAATAAGGACTAGACCATCATAGACTATCACATAGGTATGAATGTACTGATAAGTTTATGCATTTATTATAGGTACTAAAAAATTCAATCTTGGTCAAATTAAAAAATAGAGATGATGTACTTAGTGTCTTGAAGGTACCCTATAATTTTTATGTCATGAGGAATTGTACTCTTCAAGACATAAGCTTGCAAATATCATTTAATAATTTGCAAAGTATAAAAGGATGTCAAGTTTAGGCTATAGTAAATAGATGTTGAAGTATAAAAATATGAACGTTGGATTTCAAATGACTATGTATGAAATGAGGACCCAAGAGGAGAGAAGTTTTTTTAGAAGCTATGGAAGAGGTCAGATTATGATGGTGTAAAAGGCAAAGTTGTAGTAGACTCCATGAAGATCATCCTTCAGGTGATAGTTTGTTTTGAAATTTCATACAAGTGAATTTATTATAGGTCAAAGTTGATTATTAGTTAAAATGGTAGACAAGGGTATTTTTTAGAGTTTTATAGAGTTATTGATCACTCAAGGTGAATATTGTAAATGTTTGGAGATGTTTTTAAGGTCATATTGCATCTATAAATTCATTGTATTTATTAATATTCATCTTAGATATGAAGAACAAGCTCAAGTTATGACAAATAAAGGAATAAGGGTTTCAAGGTGAATTATGATTGCAAACCCTAAGTATGTTTCCTCAAAGCAAATTAACTCATTCATGGACATTAGAGTTTAGTGTTTACTTGAGTGAATGAGTGAAATATTTATTTCAAAAGATATCATGCTTGTAATGCATGTGTGAGCTCAATGTGCTATCTAAGTAGCAAATATAAAACAATTGACGTGAGAGTTGAAGATTGGTCTATAAGACCAATGCTATAAAGGTAGAGACTATTTGCTCATATAATCCAAGGTCTTGTGGTGTTCTAAGAGTAATATGACAAATTTTTTGAGCCCTAATAATGTTCATAAAGTTCTAAAAGTGATAATTATCCTATAACATCACATGAATCTTGTAAACTTAAAAGAATATAGCTATAGTGTTCCTTTGAGCTTGTGTCATTGAATATAATGTTTCTTTGATATCAAGGTGACCTCATAAGGTCATAAAGGGATAGGTTATCATGTTGACAATATGTAAGTGCCATGAAGAAGATAATAGTAATCTAAAGATGATAAGTGATCTGAGTTTTGTCAAAGAGTCTTAACTGATTATGTAATATTGATTCATTGTGAAGAGTATCATGAGGTTTCAGTGTTCTATATGCATCAAATGACATGATCTAGGTGGATCATGGAGTTAAGGGGATCTAACTCAGGTCTCTTGAGAAACTTGAAGATAAGTATGTATGGACAAAGGGGGAGCTTGTTTGTTTTATGAAATGATTAGGTCTAAGGATCAATGGACTATGTGTAGATGACCTTGTGGTAGTTTTAGAGACCCTTTGTCATTAATGTCAAAGGGGGAGAGAGATTAAATTTATGGAAAAGTTTTATATTGAAAGGATAGCTAGCTTGAAGTGTGTTTTCCATCAATGTGGTTTTTCATAAATGAAAAAGGGGGAAATTGTTGAAAGTTGTCATTGATTTCAACATGTTTGAGCCTGTCATTGATGTTAAGATGGGAGTGGTCATTGATGTCAAAGAAGCTTGAGGTTAAGTATTAGCTCAAAATAATGTGGCTCATTGAAATGAATGATTAAATGTATGTGGATTTATGTGTGGTATTATTTGAGCATGGAATGAGGTTTTTGACATGAGAGTGAGTTTTAAAATTCATCTACACTGGTAGGAAGGTATCAAAGTACTGTGATACCCAGTAGGTCTATTTGATGGTCTAGTTTATAAGCATGGAAATGGATTATAGAATCATGGTGATGATGACATGGATGTGTTTAAGCTTTAAGGTGTGAAATTAATTATTATATCATGTGAGAAAGATTTTGAGTCAGTCACATGACTCTCAGAGTGAGCTAAAGAGGTAAGTCCTTCATTGGTGGTCTACTCATAGACTTTGTCTTAAGACCCTATGTGCCATGATGGGGCTTCATGATTAGGTCTAGAGGCTTGTGAGCTTGTGTAATCATGGTTTGAGTGTTCATTAAATTTTTATGAGGTGTTTAGAGTAGTAAAATATTCTTAAAGATATATTCTAGGCCTAATAGGATCTAGAACTCAAGAGCCTAAAGTGCAAAAAGATATAATGTGACCAAATGGGGTATGAGTTTCAAGTTATAAGGAAATAATGCTAATTGAGCATGAATTTAGGTTTTAAATTATGTATCAAGTATGTTTACCAAGTATGATGTCTTGAGTTGAAGGAGAACTCAAGAAAATGAGTTTGAAGGTCTCCTATGTATGCAAAATGAAGAGATGAGGACCCGAGAAGGAACTTATTTTACTTGTTGGAACATGTGAATATTAAATGGGAATATAATATATTGGTGAGAGATGGAAAATGGTCATTTAAATTATTTATAAACATTAATATGTGGTTTAAAGGATAGAGTTGTATGAACAAATGTTAAGAATGAAAACTGGTCTAAAACCCTCTCAAAACCCTTATTATGACCTGATAAGGAAAATATTGTTAGAAATGGCCTAGAATGGATTGGTAAGGATATTTTGATGATTTAAGTTGGTATAATAATCCATAAATAATCTCCATGTGGTAGTGGTTTGTCAAGATAGTGAGTGGAACCTATAAGAAATCACTTGTTTCTCAAAAAATTGATATAATAATAAATGTTAACTAGGTAAAATAATGAAAATAATGGAGGATTAATATTTATATTAGTGTTTTTTATCCATTTTTGTAATTGGATAATTTATAGACTTTGTCTTGGTCACTCTAGTTGACCTATCACTAAACTGGGGTAATAGTGAAGACAATGAGAAAAACCAGTTAGAGTGAGAATGCATTTAGGGATTGGTTAGAGTGGATTAGGAATGGATCTAATTTTTATATTTTGTTGTTAAATAACTATATATAATGATAATATTGATTATATTATTTTTATTTTATTGAAAATTTTGAAAATGGATTCACAAAATGATCTATCTGAGTGAGTTGAGATAGTGAAGGTGTATGTTTCAGATATTGGCCTATATTTTCCACATTTTATATTATATATATATATATATATATATATATATATATATATATATTATTGTTTTAATATGTGATAAGGATATTAAAATATATTTTTCATTCATTATAAGTTCATGAAAGTATTTATATAGGTTTCGGAAGTCATGTTCACCATGATTGGTTTACTAGGTAAAATAATAGTCCTTAGTAAGTGAGTGAGAATGGTGAATTGGAAGATATTTTAAATTAGATGAATCATCTAATTATTATTATGTTTTTTTGATATATTTTACCTATACATTATTTATGGAAGTTTTTAAATCACTTTAATGAGTTTTAATGTGGAAGCCAAAATGGCTTATCTAGTTGTGTAAGGATTGTGAGAAATTAGTCTGCAAGACCAATGGTTAACACTATAGATTGAGATAAATATATTATATAATGCTATTTATATCACAAATGATATATTAATGTTAATTATATCATTACAAGATCTAAATACAAAACTTATCATGACTATGTTGACAAGCTTATGGGCACATTTGTGTAGTCATCTAACTGAGATGTGTTTGGAGTGTTTTGACCAAATTTTAAGAATACATTACTTGTAAATATTTTATGGAGATATAAAATTTTCATGTGAATTTACTCTTATTATTGACAATTCCATATTAAATTGTGGATAGACAATTGTTTATGACTATGTTTTGTAGCAGTTAGACAATTTTTAGTGAGCATATAAAAGTTATTGGTTTGAGGTATTATGCACTTTTTGGTGATGTAAAATGGACTTGGTGATTACCACAAGGTCATGTAGGATATATTAATGTAAAATTATTATGAGGTTATTTGTAAAAATTGATTTTATGCTTTAGTTATGTGAGGCAAGCTTTCTAGGTATGTGTAGACCTAATGGCAAGTAGGCCTAATGATGTGGTTCAAGGAGTGATTTAGACTATAAGATGGTATATACCTATATGAATGATATCAAAGCATATTTAAGGTGTATTTTATGTGTTTCATTCAATTTTATATGATTAATATGTTCCAATATGGTCCAAGTGTAATGTGTGATTAAGAAGACCTAATGCATTAGGTCTCTAAGTAGGCCTAAGAAGAGATTAAGGTATAAATGAGATTGGAAGACCTATGTGGTGGATATTTAACTTATTAAACATGTGTATAGACATATTATAAATTTTATCCAAGTCTCTAAATGTTTTTATCTGACCAAGGTGGGTGAGACTAAGAATCAAGTGTAAATACAAGGTAAAATAGATCTATTTGGGCAAGTGAAGGAAGTTATAGAGAAAGCGAACAAAAGAGATATTAAAGGACCATAAGTAGGTAATTTATAACATAAAAATTTATAATATTATCAGTAATGAATATATTATATAAGATAAAATTGTGATTGACAAGGTTAGTTGACCTAATGAGCCTAGTAAGAGGCATATTGAGTGAGTGAGCCTAGAAGGCTATTTGAGAGGGGTAAAAGGTTGAGAAGATATGAATAATTTGATGGAATATTGAAATAATATAAAAATAAATTAAATGTGTTTTAAATTTCTATTATAGATAATGTAATCTATGTATATAATAGATAATATCTTAAGAATAGGTCACCATTTGTTGGTTGAGCAAAAGGTGTCTTGAGGTGATCAAGCTTGTCTTGGCTGAGTTGATGATTAGTCAAGAGGTATTTGAAATTTAATTATAGGTTGGATATTTTATAATTTTCCTTGAGGTTATTGGGTTGGTGACAAGCCACTTAGTGGGTTGGATCCTCCTTTTAAGTTGGAGCTTGTTAAAGGACTAGTTGAGTTGGTACTTGACTAGTGAGGGGTTAGTGATCCTTATGGGGTTGATGCCTCATTAAATGTTGATATATTACTTATAGGATAATATTAAAAGTGGTGTTTCAATGGGTTTTATCCCCCATGAGGGTTTTACACATATATCTTGTGTTCATGTGTTGATATATTGCTTCTTGCCTATGTGATTACTTCTTTATACATTGCTTGTTCACTCTATTTGTTTGAAAGGTTAATGAATGAAGTATGGACTTGAAAGAAAATTTTATACACTGATTCATCCTCCCACACCCCCCCCCCCCCCACACACACACACTCTTAGTGGTTGTGCTTCTAACACATATACTAGCTCAACAAATGTAACAACCTTTGCCTTTGCAAACCCTTCTTCCAAGGTAAAATGGGCCTACTTGTCATGTTTTTAAAGACATTGGAGAACCTATTGAAGCCATGTTTTTCAAGCTATCTAATGCTAATATGATTATTTGGCCTATTAGAAATCACTATCTTGATGGCATACTTTATCTATATTGGTATAGGTAAAATGAATTCTATGAGTACCATCAGGTTAATGGACATAATTTTCACCATTATGTGAAAATCAAACATATTATTTATAATATGTTAGAAAATAGGGGATAACATTGGATAATGGAGCTTCTACATCTAATAATAATCTAGGCATTTATCAAAACCCCTTTCCATAAAATAACAACCAACAACAATAACAAAGGCTAGAATAACAACAACAATAATATCAACAACCTAAATAACAACAATTTCAGTAGCAACAAAACTAATGTTAGCCAAAAGGATGGAACTAAGTCCAGAACAATGCCAACAACCAATAAACCTACCATATAGTTTCACATAACTAAAACAAAGTTGTAGGCCATATTGTAGGAGGTTGAATTTCCACCATTACCATCAATCTAATACCAAGTGCCAACCAAACAAGACCATTTCTAATCAATTCTAATCAACTAACCCATGCCAATGATCCTACCTTGACTTGGGTCTGCATATAGGCATACCATCAAGCAAGGATGATTAATTTTGGACCTTATATCAATAAATCACCATTGACCTATGACCACATACGTGTGTACTAACAACTAAGGCTTATCCTATTTGGCCCCCCTCTACCCACATTTGCTAGAAACAATGGTCATATATCTAATCCTGATTGTGCAATCACAACTTGATGGTCAAAGATTACCATTATAGGTCTAAAACCACTTGCCACTCCACCCATCCAACCCATTTTTCAGCTAAGAACAAACCATTTATTATTGTGAAGGAAAAGATGTTTGATATTATAGGACAAATTCAAAAATGCCCACATAAATCTCCATTTTGGATTTTGTTGTGTATGTATATAATCCATAAGAACATCTTAATGGAGTACCTCGACCAATCTCAAGTTCTCAATGGCATAACCCCAAACAAATTTCTAGCTTTGGTTGGGCATATAGCCCCAGTCCAATAATTAACCTTTGACTGAAGTGATATGTCATCCATTGGCCCCCTGCATAATAATCCATCGTACATCAAAGTTGTCATAACGTGACATAAAGTGAAATGTGTCCTCATAGACAATAGATCGAGTCTAAATATTATGTCTCTAAAGCTCATCAATCTTCTTGGGTATACAACATCTAATCTCCAGCCAAAAAAATAATATCAAGGCCTATAATAATGAAGAGAGAGAATCACAAGGCATTATCAACTAACCAATAATCATTGGGCCTTTAACCCATAGTACATTATACCATGTGTTAGATCTTGATTTTTCATATAATTTGCTTTTGGGTAGACCTTAGATACATGCCATTCCTAGAATCCCTTCAACATTGCACCAGTATATCAAGTTCTCCCATTTAGGTATAGATGTCACCATTTGTGGGGATTTTTATCCATATAAACATTATAAACATTTGAAGGTTGAGTACGAATCTATAATTACCGCTTTGGCTTAAATATAGTTCCCAAGATATACAAGGGGAAACACATACTTGTTGATTCATTAGAGGCCAGTTGCATTGACCCAAATACCCTTGATTCACTTTCCCATATGCCACCTCCTAAAATGTCTAGTCATTATACCATCTTAGCTAATGGCCCAAGAGAATATGTGACCCATGATGCATTCTATATTTCCAAGCTTCCACAAAACCCCAAGTCCTATGGAATATTTAAAGCCAAACCACCCTATATGGAATGACAATAAAAGGGAAAGGGAAACCTACATAGTCTAACACTTATCATTTTCACACTAGCCACTGGCCAAGAATAGGACCCACTTGTAGATGATGAATTATGGCTATATAATGAAATAATTGCTGAATGTTATAAAATTCTAAGCACTCTATTCCAAATAAGATCATAGAGAATCATTCCTATTAACGAAGAGGCCTCGATCTAAATCAAAAAGGAATGCTTGAGCCAATTTCTACCACTCAGTACAAAGGAACCTATCATCTTGGATTTAAACCACTTGGGGGTAACACCACATGTTATTCATGTTCCACCACAAAAAACTAGTAACGATGATGCCAATATTGAAGCAAAGTCTTATCATAACATTGATGAAAACCTAGCCAGTACCAATTTATTTGACACCAATGCTATTTATACCCTTAGACAAATCATTCATAATAATCCATTTCCTTTTTATCACCCTCAAATTATAGAATGGGACCAACAAGAATCCATAGTGCCTATATATGATTTTGAGAATGATGAGGCCTTTTGTGAGTTTCTTAGTCTGAGAAACAATTTTTTTTTGGGAGATTACAAACAAGGGTTCTTAATTAAAATAGATCCTACAACTAGAGAATGGGTGTACACCCTTAGCCATAAATAATTCAATAAAACATTGAGGTCCCAAAGTGAAAACTTCTTTGAGGTGATTTCAGACCAAGGTAAAAGTAAAGAGAAAGGCCAATCTTTTGGTGAAAACTTGTTTCATGAACCATTAGACATGGGTCTCCAACCTTTCTCAAGCATGACTTAGGAGACCACCAATGATGAACTTATCTATAGGTCTAAGTTTAGTTTTGAAGAACAATAGGACTTCGACCAAATCATTCAACAATTTTAAATAATATTTGTCACATGGCTATATTTACCATTGGGATATTATGATTCATCTTGCCTAGGGGAACTTGACGATCCAATTAAAATAGAGGACTATGATATTATAGGCCAATTTAAATCTTTACCAACTATTCTAGAAGATGGTTTAACTCTTCTTGTAGAGGATACTATAAAAGTCAACATCAGGACTCTAAACAACTTGAAATGGATCAAATTAGGTAGGTCCCTCATTGAGGGGGAACCTAATATATTTATAGCCCTTTTGAGGGAATTTATTGATATATTTTCTTGGGCCTATTCTGACATGCTAGGTTTGGACCTCACCTTGGTTTTACACCACCTTATGGTACACCCTGATGCCAAACCCATGAAATAAAAATTGCACAAGATACATCCTTGCATTATTGTATTAGTAAAAAATGAGTTTGAAAACTCTTGGAATCAAGATGTATTTGACTGATCAAATACTCAGAGTGGATCTCAAATGTTGTGATAGTCAGTAAGAATTAGAATCTACATTAATTTTAGAGATATAAACAAGGCATACCTAAAGGATGAATTTCCTTTATCAAACATCGGCATGATTTTCAACTCCATAGTTCATTATGAAATTATTTTAATGATAGATGGATTCTCAGGGTATAACCAAAGCTAGATTATGCTAGAAGACCAACATAAAACAAAAGTCATCACTCTATTTATTTGCACAACTAGGGCATATCCATATGCCACTTATTATAACCACTTATGAGAAAATCAGTCTTTTCCACCCAATCCTTTTTATCTTTTTAGGCCCATCATTTTATCCTATTGAGGGACCGATCACCGACCCATTTGCCAATCCCTCCCTCAAGAGGGAATCTATAGTTCATCTATTGCCATTTAAGTATTAGACATACAATATATTTTAATTATTTGAGAATATGTTACTATGCTTATAGCTTGTAATGCCTTCCCAAAAAAGGCAAATTATAGACACTAAAAAATGGCCATAATTAAATTTTGACCAGACTTTAGATTGATTCCTACCAACCATTGTAAATTAAGCCTAAGAATCACTAAATGTACCAAATTTGTCTATGCATCATTCATCAACCCATAATCACATTGAGACATACCTAATTGGGGTATCCTGCCATATATAACAATAACCTCTCATGGATTCATCCCTAGTCATCTTGCAACATCAAAACAATCAATTTGGCCTATGGACCTATTAAGTGGCACACATGAACAAATATCAAATCTTGAAAGAGCTAAATGGCTAATCAGAATCAATTAACAATCTAAATCAAATTAAATACCTAGTTGAATTATCCATGTGTAATTAATGAATATCTAGAAAGGAAATTGAAAAATTCAAAATATCCTAGCCTGTCATCATTGCCTTTATGAGTTGTCAAGATCTTTGAAAATATTTTAAAATATCTCATTTTAGAGATCCATGCCTAGTAATTACAAATCATAATTACTTGACAACTATTAACTCTAATGGGGTTATATTTGACTCACCTAGGTTAGGTTTTAACCAATTCCATGCCTTAAATCAACCCTAAATCACCTTGGGTGAGTGTTAAATCCTTAGGCTATAAATATAATGTCATGCCTCTTTATTTTAAATCTCTCATAAGACAAAGTTATAATGCAAATTTGGAGAGAGACATAAACTATTTTATTATAAGCAATGTTATAATGCCAAAATATTGAGCCAAGCAATCACAAGCCACATCAAATCCAATAGTGCCAAGGAGAGAAGGAGCCGATAAGCTCCATTTACCAAAGACTTCTTGATGCAAAAGTTGAGCAAGCCACTCATCAAAGCATTTGGAGCTCCCAAGGAAGGTAAAGGATTTGTGTATTTTATGTTTTAGTTGTGATTTCATTTGTATTTTGATACTAAGATCTCCCTAAGTTCTAGGATTTAAGTGTAAGTGTTAGTGTGTTTATTTGAGTCATATTTGCTTAAACTAACATATTAATAACCTTTGTTCTTGAATTCCTATGATCACAAATATAATGTGCAAGTGTGAGAGAATGGAAGATTAGGACCTTGTTTGAGTGCTCAAGTTAGTTTGGTAAATGTGTGTTAATTTTGTCATTATCAAGTAATGAAGACCATATTTTAGTATCTATAACAATGTGCATTTTTTACCAATCCTTAATACACATGACTTATGCATACATACATGACTATTGTTCACATTATCTCCTAGAAATTTATTTACCCACGGGTTGGCCTTCCTAATTCATCATTATTCAAGCAAGATATTTTCATATTCTTTCCATAAATATATTATCATCTTATTCAACCTATTATCTGATCTCATATTACTATTTCCTATTTTTTAGACACTGTGATCATAGTTAGACAATTTTAGTTACCAAAGGCATGTCTATGTTCTACCCATCATTTATTTTCCCAAATTATAATTATTTCTCTAGGTTTACCCCATTTTTTGCACATCTATTTAGAGGGAAATTACCTAGAGGGTATCCTATTTATATACATCAAGTCTAATCCTATTCCTATCATGTGTTTATCTAGCAATGGGCTATTGCACACTTATAAATACATTTACACATAACCCTCAATATTATAGATCTAAATATTACTGAAAGGAGTAGTCACTAGTTAGGTTTGAATACTATTTCAAGGTCAAAATCACATGTTTTCAAGCAATGAAATCCACTACTCTGGTTGCATATATTCTAGTACATCACTACTCAACACACAATATAACTAGGTAAGAGAACTATGTGTGGTTGGAGCCCTTCTTAGAGTAGTGGAATGTAGGAAATGTTTAATTAATCAATGGGGGTTTGGGTTGGGTTAACTCAATCCATCCTTTTTAACCCTTTTTATAGGCAAAGTAACAAGCACAATTAGAGATAGGGTTTCAAAGTGAAGGAAGACTATTCTAGTTAAGTGAAGAGAATCGAGCCTCTAATATTGCATATAAACACTCTTATCAGGTAGGTGTAGTGATTCATGGTGAAATAAACTAGCCTAAATAGAGAGGATACCTCCATCACACAATATACAAATTTTATTACCATAGGCATTTGTTCTATACTGGCATTATCCACATAGACACAAACAATCACTCTCTTGATCTAAGCAACTAAATGTCCATTTAAAAACTTTCTTAACACCTATACACAGTCACATACTTGCATAGAATAATAAAAACTAAGTCCATACTCATTTTTATATTTATATTATATAAAGTGTAATAAATAAATCATACTCTACATTTTACATTAATATTTTCTTAATTTGGGCATAAATTATACAATGCAACTATTCAAAAAGTTATATCTTGTTAAGATCACTAAATAATGAAAAAAGATAAAACATATTAGTGAACCTAACCCTTATATTGAGCACATAAAACCCTAGATTTACCTAAGGGTTTCATCTTCTATTTTTAAGGTTTTACATTTGTATTTTAGGGTTTTAAATCTTATTTTTTATTTCCCTTGTCCTATGTGTAAATCTTAATTTTTTTCTTGTACCCTAGGGCTTCATGCTTATTTTCCTATTAGGTTTGTGACTTGTCTATATACTTGTGCAACTCATATATAATTTAAAATAACTCCATTTTTTTAATATTTATAGTTTTTTCTTGGTTATATTGATTAGATAAAAAATCTTGTTTTTATTCCCTAAAAATTTATGAGTTTATTGAAATTAGGGTTTTTTAGTAAATTTTATCTAAAACACGAAGGATATATCTATTTATAAAACAAATTATGGGGTTATTTTATCTACTAATATTTATTGAAAACCTATATTCCCCTCTACAAAAAATTCACCATAGTTTATTGGGGTGGTTAGTTCTTTATTTGGGGTTTTTTTTATCATACTTCGATGTGTGACTCCTTTTGTTTCTCATCAAGATAGTGATAGATACTATCCTTCCCATATTATTTTTCAAAGGATTATATTGAATATGTAAGTCCATGATTTCAAAATCCCAAGAGGTAGAATGGATCCTAAAGCTATTTTTTTTCAAAATATGAGCATTAGTGTGCCTAGTTTGACCATCGAAGACAAGATTCAATAAATGAATGAATATACTCAGAGTATGATAATTACTAAACATTAGATGATTTATATCATCTAATACATCAAATAATTTCAAAAGGATATTAAAATTTTATGTAAAAAATTAAATCAATTGAAGATAAGTTTTCATACATAATAAATCCATATCAAATTAATATAAATCACATATATGGTTCTCCATTTAGATCCTATGTGCTTCAAAAGGTTCAATATCAATTTTGTGTTAAGAAATAATATGAATCTATAATTAATGTATCAATAATTTTCCATAATATTAATAATAATCAAAGTTAAATACTCATGCACAGGATTCACTATGTCTCCTATGCATTGTAAGATGTTCAAAATACTATTATGATTATCTTAGGAGTCATGGACATCATACAAATTAGTGTCTAACTTTAAAATCAGCTTAATTTTTTTAATAATATCAGTGCCTTACAACACTACCATATTTAAGTGCATCATATATAATTGAACCTACTCAAACTATGGTTATGTCTTCCAATATTTAGTTACAAAAAGAAAATTTATCAACATAAACGTTATCAAAAGAACAATTACATCACTAAGAGTTGAGTAAGTAAGAGTTATTGATAGAAAAAATTCCTATGTATGAGGTGCCTAAGAAGATATTATAATATTAATATGTACCTAATAATACTAATGTTACAAGTGTGGTATTCAAAGAGGAAATTATAGAAGATCTTTCGCTTCCAAAGCCTTTGATTGTCAACCCTCACATAGATGGCAAGTAATGCAACAATGTAATGATTTTTATGATATCAATGTATGTAGCATAAAAATTATATAAAATATCTTACATATGATATTGAACACTTGGATAATACTACTTCATCTAAAGTATGCCTTATATACATTAATCTACTCATAACTCTTAATCTTAAATCTTGTTTTGTTACATTTCACATTATCTCTAATTTCGCTCCATATAATGCTATGTTTGAAGGTTCATGGATATAGTCAATGGATGAAACAATTGATAATAGTCATGGTTATATTATGTTTGAGTTTGAAGGTAACATTATTACTTTTGCAAGAGATGGAACATATTTATAACAACAAAATAAAGTACAAACTATTTATCCAACTATTACTCAAGCAATGATGTTTAGTTCTTTTATGATCATAACTAAGACACATGACACTGACAATTAGGATCATATTGAAAATTAAAAAAAAAAAAACAAATTTTCAATTCTATCTAAAAATAATGACTATGTTGATAATTATGGTAGTCATATAGAAGGTTGACATGAAATTGAAGATTAAGAAGGTTAAATTAATGATATAATTCATGAACTTCTAGTGCCAAATGATTATACAATAGAGGATTTCATAGGTGATACAATGATACTACTTGTCCATATCGGTGGAAGTATACATGACCTACATGGAAGCATCCCATTGATGAAAAGATTGGTTAGCATCAACATAAATAAAAAAATACAAAAAAAATCAAAACATTCAAAAATAAAAAAAATAGGACCTATAAACGACTTGTCTAGCTAGTTTCATACCCAGGATATGTTATTTATCATTATATGAGAAATTATATATCCATATATTTTTTTATACACGTGTTTCATGGTATACACAAGTGTTATGAAGGATATACAAGTACACATATGACATGGACATAATAGTAGCATGACATTCCTACACATAGAGGCTACTACTTCCTACATTTGGGAGCATACCTACTCTAGGGGCATCTTGTCATAGTTAAACAAGTTACATCTTTCTATGACCATTCCATTGCTCATATTGAGATACTTATATTGCTTACAAGTGAACTTCTTTCATATATACTACTTAGTGTGTTACATCTTATGGATATTGTATATTACATATATTGATTGTGTAGAGAAGTCTTATTTGTTTTATGAATCTTACAATTAATACATGATACATATTACATGTTATGATCCTTGATTTTTCATTATATTATGTGACTCACTCTCTAATTATCTCTTAATAAGTATAAATTGTATGAATCTTACTCTACATGATATTGCTTGTACTCTAAGTGATATTGATTATTTATTATATCACATTAATTATTTTATGTGTGACTCAAACTCTATATGACATTGATTTTTCTTTGTGTAACAATGATATATTTATGTGTGACTCAGACTCTATATGACATTGATTTTTCTCTATGTGACATTGATTTTTATCTATGACATTGACTATTATCATGTGTGCTTTTATAATTTATTGTGTGACTCATGGCCATGGCATTACATGAAATTTTTTGTGCATTTTCTATTGAAATTGTAGTATTGTGATATATATATATATATATATATATATATATATATATATATATATATATATATATATATAGTACTATTATACTTGTGTGTGATGTTGTGATAAAAATCATGTATTTTATGCATAGTTTTTACTTAGTTCTTTTATGATCAGTATTATGATGGTTATTAATACATGTCTCATTATTGCATCTACTATACATGACACTTGTATGCCTTAATATGCATGCTCCATATATGCTCAGATGATATAATCTTTCAATGATGAAAAAGTTTTATTAGTTAGCAATGCTTGACATGTTTACATCTCTCTTTACATAACATGATATATATAAATCTTTTCTTTTGAGATGAATAATTATCAATATACCCTCACTTAAAAAGGGGTCATAAATAGTGGACATATCATAAATTTCCAAGCCATTTCATATAGAAAACTTAGATATTGGCATAGATTGATACACATACTGGTTTAGATTGACTCATATTTTGAGCAAATTGGTCTATATTGACTCAATTTTGGCACAAATTAGTTAAGATTGATTATGATTTACACATATTGAGATGAAATTAACATAGATTAATGGAATATGAAAGATATATTGTATATATTTTATAGGTTATATGATTCATATTGCACATGATATCAGATTGGGGGCATATGTGAGGCATATGTGATATATTTCACTTGATAAATGACTCAAATTTCACAAGTTATAAAATTAAGTGAAAAATTAAGTCATTCCATTACTCATACTTATTAAAATAACCATACACTTATATTATTAAATACTTATATTAAATCTAAAATATATCTATAATAGTTGATTCATTGTATGCAAATACGTATATACTCAGATTTACTAGAACCCATTTAGGATCCATTCTAAAAAATGTTTAATGATTAGTGTGGTTGAGGTTATGTGTAAATTAAATTTTAGGCACTAATATATATACATATGAGAGTTGGGGCATATTTTTTCCAACCCATGGTTTCCAAAAACATATCCTTATGGCATAATCACACTAGTCTTTAATGATTTTAGGTAGACAACTTGGTTTACACACAAACATGTATTCATTCCTTACTTTTTATATTTTATACTTTAATTTAGATTTAATATCATGAGTAGACATTTATTTTTTAATTTTTTTCAAGTCATCACAAGACAAAGCTAAATACCCAAGATGTGCCTAATGACACCACATATGGTAATACTCAAGTACCAAATTTCTCACTATTTCCTTTTAATCTAGCATTTTAAATACTAGACTAAAAAGGGATATATATACTCAAATTTAGTAATAGACACATGATAATGTGAATTCATTAATACATGTGATTTATGCATACATACATGACTCTAGTCCACATTATCTCCTAGCCATTACTATATATATGACCTTGACCTTCCCATTTTTCAGCTATTGACACATAAGATTTATCTAGTCTTTGCCTAAATATCTTATAATATTATTCAAACTTCCATATGATCTCTAATCACTATTTCATGTTTTTTGACACCTCTAGTCACAATTGAACAATTTTGATTATCGAAATCATCTACCTTGACCAGGGCCATCTGTGCACTCTCTAGTGGATATTTTCCCAAATTCAAATGATTTATTTAGGTCAGCCCACACATTTCACATATTAGTTCAAATGGAACTTAACAGAAGAGTATCTTATTTATATATATCAAGGCTAAGCCTATTCCTATTTGACATTAATCTAGCATTGGATTATTGCACACTTAGAAATACATTAGCACATTACCCTAAAACTTTCAAATCTAAATATACCTTGAATATGTAGTCATAAACCATGTTTAAATATAATTTAAAGGTCAAAATTAGAGTTTTTAAAATGTTCAAATCCACTACTCAATTTGTGTATATTCTAGCACATCATCACTCATCACACAATAAACCTAGCTAGGAGAACTACGTGCAATTTGATCCTTCCTCAAAGTATTGGAACATAGGTATCCCTTAACCACTCAATAAGGGTGGTTGGGGTTATCTCAACCCATACTTTCTAATCCTTTTTTATAGGTGAATAAACCATTTTAATTGGAGATAGGGTTTCAAGGTGAAGGAAGATGATTATGGATTGATGCACATGACTGAACATATAATATTTCACACAAACACTCTTATTAGGCATCTGTATTACTATGTTGTGAAAATTTTTGAAAAAATTAGAGGAAATATTCAACACAGTATATAGATCTAATCATCACAGATGTATGTCCCTTCTAACAACATCTACACTAATATAATGAACCACTCTCCTAATCTGAATGACCATAGGTCCATTTCAAAGTTTTCTGACACTTGTACATCATCATAAACTTGCATAAAATAGAAAAAAGTTAATTAACCTACTATATATATATATATATTACAATAAATCATTCATACTCAACCTTTTACATTCAATTTTTTTAATTTAAATATAGATTATACAATCTGAATATTCAAAATTTTCTATCTTATTTAGATAACTGAATAGAAAAATATGATAAAACAACTTTGAAAAAGTAATGCCAATAACATTCACAAGGGGTATAGTTTCCACCCATTTGGTAAAGTAATTTGTGGTAATGATAATAAAAATGTGGCCATATTATGATTGAGGCAACTTATCAATAAGATATATTCCCTAACATTGAGAATTGCTAAGGAGATTGAAGTGTTTGAAGCTTGCGCATAGGAGAATGAGTAAGATCATCATGTAATTGGCAAGAATTACACTTCTTAGCGAAGGTGATGGCATATTTTTAAAAGTTTGGCCAATAATAACCCATGCATATGCAATTATGGGATGTAGTTGTAGACACTTCATTTTAACCACTTATGTGTCTAAACTATAATTATATTGACTTTACACAATCACACACAAATTTAACCAAAAATCATCAACTGATCCAATTTGCCTACATGACTACCGATTTAATTTAAATTTATAATAAAACATTTCTAATTGATGGAGTACACCATAACATCAAAGAAATTATATTGAGTGCACCCCAAATAAACCTGACTTTTTACAAGTGTTATTCTAGGGAAATTAAATAAACATTTAATTGGACAATTGAACATTGCAAATATATCATTATTTTAATAGTTAATTATTCACCTAATTTATTAACCTAACCTTCCTCTAATGGAAAATTCCATGGATTTAGACTTATCAAATTTCCTAAAAACAAAATTGCAATATTACCTCACATTAGTGACATCATTTGAAAAGTGAATGGAATGGAAAGTGGAGTGTAAGCATGGTGGCTTATGGCATGGTAACTTACACACCCCCTTATAACTATGACAGGGCCTCTTACACACTCATCTATGATATGTCCTATGACACACTCTATGAGGAATAATGATTGTAATTTTATTCCAAATCTCTTCCATACTCTAAAATTTCCTTAAATGGAGTCTCTTACACACTATTTATTGTGCAATCATGAGTTTGAGGACACCCTCTCCACCATTGATCTTAATCTTATATCAATGGATCACATTCAAACCAAAAGTATATAAATACAAGAGCCTTTATCCATCATAAAAAAACTCTCTTGAACTAAACTTACTATACCAAAATTATACTAGAGCTTCACACCTCTTCATACAACTCTCAATCCAAATCAAGTGTATATAATGGGAAACACTATCCACAGATAGAATCGATATTACCAAAGATCTCTAGCCTATAAGTTGAGCATAAGCGTCTTTGAACCAATAAACAAAGGAGTCTCTAAAGAAGGTATAACATGTTTATTTTATTTCTATTTAATTCCCCTTTTGTTTGATCTTGCTCAATCCTAGTTGATAGGCCTAGAGTGTCATGTTCATTCAAATTACCCTCTTTGGATTATTTTTATACATAATGTCATGCCTAATGGGACCATACACACCCCAAAATATATTATATACCCTCTTCATTCTTTTGATTATAGGAAATAACTTAGTAATTAGCTTAATTCATCTCATTTTCCTCAAAAACTTGTTAATTTCCTTCCTAGGTGAAATAATCAATTTTGCCTTGCTAAACGATGGGTTTTACCCATAAATTAGTCAGTTTATCTATAAATAAATTATTTCACCTTTGTGTTTCTAACTTTTCTACCATTTTATAGGTCATAATAATTGACAATTTTGCCAATTTATTATTTTTGGTCTATATCTACATGAATCAACAGTTTTACCTTGAAAAATGATGGTTTCACCCCATGTAAAAATAAATAAATAAAAAATTTAAGACTTAAATAAACCTCTTTTCAACTTCCCTTGTCAAAAAAAGTTAAGTTTATTAGTTTGATATTCCAAAGTTAAACCCTTGTTTTTAGAAAGTCAATGCCTAGTTCAACTCTGATCAAACTTTGTCTAAAGACAACTTCAATCCAAAGTTTACATACTTCAAACTAGGCCAACATTCTAAAGCACATTTTTTCATAACATAAGGTAAAATTTTTACAACCTAATCAAATAGCCTATGATGAACATTCCAAGTCTAAAAGTTCCTAAATAATCAATTTTATTTTTTACATTTACTAATCATGTTTCCAAGGTAAGTGGCTCAAGGTCAAGCCAAAGTTCAAACACTTTAAAATACAAATATTAAGCACTTGAAACCTTTATAAGACACACATGTTTGAAAAAAATTGGTAAACTTAGACATGATTGCACTTTTTGAAAATAAGTTTCATCTACATACCTTATTACTATACCACTTACATTATCATACCATTGATCGAACCATTCCCCTCTTAACATTTACCTTGATGCAACCAAAGTAGGGTAATTCTAAATGCTTTGTTGTATTCTAATCAAAACTACATTGTAATTATAATAAAATTTCAAACATTCAAACTTATTCCAAAGCAAAGAACATGAACCCAAATATGCTAAAGTATACTTACAATGGGACTATTTATAACCCCTCTTTCGATGAGGAGGTAATTTAAAATCCATATAGATGTGACCATTATTTTTAAGAAGAGGTAAATAAAAAATACCTCACAAATATATCATCCAATACTAATCAGAGACAAGAGCAATACTACTTCACCAACATGATGTCTAATGTTGAACCTTGGTGACATCAATAATAACTCCCAAATGTACCATCTAGTGCTAAACATGGATAAAACCAAAAATACTTTCCAAATGCATCATCTAGTGCTAACTATGGGAAAGACTAATTTACATGACAACCTTTTGATAAAAAATAAAAAACCTTATAAGACTGTTAGATCTCGATACTAAATTTCTAGCTAGATTTTTAATAAAAAACTTATGCTATTTGGTTAGATATCTTGAAGAGACACCCCTTTCATTACTAGATAATCAATCTACTCTTAACCAAAGTTAAGCTCTTATACCAGCCTCTAGTCGATCCCTCACAACATCTAGTAAAGGAAAAGGTCAACTTGTTGACTCACATTCATAAATCCAATTCATTTCCTCTTAAATACAATAGGATAGTCAGGTCTTGATTACTTTAGATATCTCATTAAATACTATTTATATTAAAAAATATCCACTTCTAGAGATAAATCTACCAACCAAACCAAAAATAGAGTTTATAGTTCAATCAACATCCAATACTGATCCACTTGTTAGTAAAATAATGATCTGATATTTATTAAACTCACCTATATCCAAAATTAATCTATTTACTAATCCTGATCTAAATTACCTCATGGATTTTTCATAGAATATTATTGATAATTATAAACTAACACATTTTAATCCACATCATATACCATAAAAAATATAGAAAAACATTATTCCAACTCAATAACAAGTTCTTTCTTCCAAAATTTCTCATACTTTATAATAATAGTTTACAAACACACATGAGCCACAACATCAAGTTACTTATACCTCTCCACTTCAACAAGTGGTGAGTAATCCCCCACTTCAATAATTGGTGACCAATACCTCATTAAAAAAAGTGGTGACCAATACCCCACTTTAACAAGTGGTGACTAGTCCCTCACTTCAATAAGTGGTAATTAATCCCCTAACTCAATCATTAGTAACCAATCCCAACATAAATTATCTAATAAATAACATGTTATAATTAGTTAACCACATAATGATTATAATTAAAATTATGCCTCTTCAAACCAAAAACACATTCCACCTAACCAATAACAAGTTCCTTTCATATAATAGATCCCTATAAATTAACAACAGGTTCCTTTCCATAACCAACAAGTCCCATTTAATATCCAATAAAAAATTCCTCCCTTTAGACCATAATTCCCTTTAAATCAACATCAAACATAGAAATTAGTGCCTTACCAACAACAATTTCCCTATAAAAAATATAACCCTAATTAATGGTTGAGCATTTCTAGTAGAACTAATCAGGTGCAAATTCCCTAATACCCCATACCACCACTTCATCCAAATCAAGATAATCCATCTCTAAATTCCTAAAAACATATACCCAATCCATCTCAATATATAAACACTTTTAGGACTTTTAAGAGGTAATGTTGGTCCCTAAATTTCGTATTTATTTATCCTAAGTACTTTTTGAAGATATCGATGTAGAAGGAAGCATAGGTGTGGAAGAGACATGGCACAAAATACCATGGCATAGAAGAGGAATTTATAAAGAATAAGGATACATGAAACATAAAGGAATCAAGAATTTAGGACTAACAAAATATAAAAATACTTGGGCAAATGCATAAGAGGTGGAGACGGTTAGGAAACGATTGACACAAACATCAAAGGAGAATAGTCAAGAGTGAATCTAGCATTGGTTCATAAGAAGATATGATAAAGATAATGAATATAAAACATATATAGAATATATAGGGGTAGTTAGGCCTCGGTCATTAGGAATTAAATGTAGTGAATTCACATGACTCATTTTTACTAATGATCACTGATAAGTCATCACTATATAATTATTTATAGAACTAAATGGTTGGGGTAGAGGCATGTATAAATACCCCCTAATTTTAATTAGTGGGTTGGTTGGTAATTTTAATCCTTATCCATAATAATTTTGTATAAAACTTATATATGGATAGAGAGAGCTCTTATTTTTATTAACTACCTTATGCAATCTGGAAATGAATATAATGAAATCAATACTCTTCTATTCTTAGTTTTCACCCATCTTTTTTTATGAATAGTTAAGTATTAAATGAATAGATAAGATTTAGTAATGATAAAAATTATATATTTAGAACTAAGTTCTTGTTTAATCACTTTATCATAGTAAACTAAATGAACACACGACCACATGACAAAACCAATGGGAACTAGTCTTCAGCTACATGCTTTACATGAGCATGCGAGAACCTTTCTTATGTGATATGCTGGTGTGCTATCTTTTTATAACTCTTATTATCTTAGTCACATAACTAGGAAAATTCATGTTAGACAAAAGTAAAAGAGCCCAAAATTTTGGTTTCATTATCAAAAATTGTTGCACTTGTTCACATGATGGTAGGAAAATACTCAAACAATTATCTATGGAAAATGTCAAGCATTGGGTTACTACCATAGAAGAGAATTTTTCACTTCATTATCTTGAACTGAGAGTTTCTACATGTGCATGGGTAAAACATCACCTTTATGACTCACTCTATCAAGCTTTCTTTGTAGAGGTGCCCATTCACTTACATGCTTAGCTTTTGACATATGTGTAAGATTGTTCAAGGAATTATAGATGGAAGGTATCTTGGTCAATAGAGAATTATCATCCTTGGAAGGGTTTGAAGTGGCACATGGTGCATATTTGATGGAAAACAACACTTAATATCTATATTTTATAATACACAATCTGTGCGTACTCTTCCCTAGAGGAATCTTGGTTTTAATTCCTCGAAGAGCCTCATAGAAGGTACTATTGTCACTCAATTTTTCACCCTTGGATATGTATCTCAAGACTAATCTAAATTGAGTGGAACATGGTATTACCCCTATACCTATGGGTTGTATATAGCAGGAGTGAACCTTTAGATTGAAGGGGTAACTCCCTAGATTTGTCTTGATTGCTCACTTATTAACTAGTTGGTGTATGAAAAAGGACAAAAAAATATCTAATATAAATAAAAATATAAAAAATAGGTGATACACCATAATATTTGATTTTAAACTATCCTTTTCTTTAAATTAAAAGAGGTACAAATACAATATAGTTTATGCTTCAGGAGAGAGTTTCTCACATAAGTTTTTCAACCTAAAGACTATGTAAGTATGATAAACAAGGTGGGAGATGCAAAGGACTGATAAGACACTACTGAAACTCTAAAAACTTAGTTATAAAACCCCACTTAAATTTAAGCTATGTGACCTATAATAAGATAATATATCCATACCTAGGTGCACACAGGTAGGACGAAATGTAAGGACAAACACTTTTCTCACTAGCATCTATCAATAACTCATTCAACACACTAAAATATGAAATTGGAAATATTTAACTAGTTTTAATTTATTTTATCAATGAAAATATGATTAAAAATAATAATAAGTCTTCTCCTACCTTTCTTGTGGATAGATTACAATGCCAAAATAGGCATACTTATAGCACCAATGAGAGAGAGAGACAAACCCCACACCAAGAATGGAATATTAAGGGGTTAAAATAATGGAAAAATATGAATAATATTTAAAAGAGTTAGGAATAATCATATTAAGTCTTAAAAAAGTGTCATTTGATCTCCAAGTCCTTTATAAAATGCCTTTAAGTTAGGAGTCAGTTTTGAGGAGTTCATAAGTCTTCTTGAAAATTGGTCTAATCTCTTATAGGAAAACTCTTTATTTTAATTTAAAATTCATGGATATCCACATAAAAGGATGGGGTGACACCTCATCAAGGTGTATTAATCATTATCTACTCTTGAAACATGACTTCTTATAAGAGGGAGTTATCCTAACCCCTGGGGTGCAGTCTATGATCTTGGGCAATGAAGAGATCATTTGATTCTTATTGTAGATATTGTAACTAATAAATATAAAAATAAAATATTTAATCACCATATATTTAGGTATATTAATTCTTAAATTGACACCTTACAACATTTTCCATGCCTCTCAAAGATTCACTTCATCATTGGTTATCTACACTAGTTGATAGTTAGGCCTAGTTGCACCTATTAGTACATTTTAATGACCATAAAATTTGAATGGAATCCTATAAAAAATATTAAAATCATGGTAATAGACCCATTAAACACTTAATAATATTAATGAAGCCTTAAATTCACCATAACCATGCTATTTTTACCACTCTAGATGACTATGTCTCTCAATCCTAGTACATTTCAAACTGCCTTCCTTGTGTAGACCTATAAGAATAGTTTTTTGAGTGGATGAAAATATTTTTTAATATAAAGATTTAGGAAAAATCTCATATTACCTCAAACAATGGTTTTAAAGTGTTCATCCATGTCTATACCCCTTCAAAATCATCAAAATTGGCAAAAAAGAGGGTATTTAAGGTGTCCATATAAGTGACATTAGCTTCAAATTTCATGGTGAGGAGTATTAGATATTATTTGACAATTTTAAAAAGTTTATATATCTAAAACAATGAATTTAGAGTCATTAGGAGATAAATATCCTACATTGCATTCATCTAAGGGTATTATTAGGGTTTAAGACCTGTTTGGGGTCTTAACAATCATTCATAAAGCACTGGCCATAAATTGACATATTCAACTTGGAAAAAGTTCTTAAATAACCTAATAAACTATTCAAAATGGCTCATATTTCTGTGTAAAGTGTGAGTTATGATGTGAACATATGAAATTGCTCCTCGAGTAGCAGACCTAGTGTTATCAAGCTCAAGAGAGGTCTAATTTAGTTTTTATCCTTCAAAACTTAATTATACTTCTATAAAAGTTTCAAACACATTGAAAATAATAATCCTTATGGTTATATATTATTTTTCAATGGTTATCACCCCACTGTGTGCATTTGGTGCATTGGCTAAAAAACTTGAGGTTCTAGGCCTATCACCTCCTTACTAGCCCTCAAAGGAATTTGGATTTAAAATTGAGGTTTTATGAATATTGAGAGTGTATTGAGACATTTTATATGTTTATTCATTTAATCAAGGGAATTTTATGGAATTTGACATGCCTATTTTGTGTTTTAGGTCCAAACAAACCCCTAGTCTCAAGACTACCCCTTGCCAATAGAATGGGCAAGGTCTGATATAAAACAATGAATATGTCTGATGCCTGTATGGTCTTGGGGTGACCATGGATGTATTTTTACACTAATTACCATCTTATTTACCAATTTTAAAAGTGAAATTATGCCTATTTAGGCCTTCAAACTCCATCTCTCTCATGACTGGATGGGTCTGCCTGTGTGTGTATTAGGCCTATTTACTCATTTGAATGTGCAATGATTTAGTGATTTAAAAAAGGGATTTTGAATAATAAAAATACCAATTCATCCTTTAGTTTATTATTTTCTATATCTCTTCCAAGTTTTGAGATGTTATTTTCAGGTCTATTAATGTAAAAGAACTCTTGAGCCTATTTAGGCCTTCTAGGTCTGCATCATGAGATGTCACTGTGGAGTTCAAAACCACTATTTAGAGAAGTTAAGGTAAATTATACCATTTGGAAAATTTAATTACATAACTAACAAACTTATTAGACCTTATGTTTCTAAAAATGGTTCCTTACCATAGACTAAGTAGGCTTATAGGTGATGCTCTATATGTATATAATGATTAGACCTAGGCTATTTTTCCACCTATATAAGTAGATGTTATTTTGATCATATTTCAAATTAGGGATCTATATTTATATTTATACTTATATTTATCACAAAACCTCAAATTCTAAAGCTCTATTCACTTTCTATCTTTATCCACTAGGCTTGACTATAGGTGGTTTCCTGACTGTGCATAGTGTACCCTGATTACATGCTTTGTGTTCTAAACCTTTGCTTCATACCAATGATTTCATCAATGATTGTTGAATTTTTTTTGATAATCCAAAGTAGGCTTAGATCATCTCTCAAACATACTTTGATCTCTTTCCTTAGGCTTGAAGATGGCATGATACTTCAAATAGGCCTGTAGGTACTTTCTCCTCATGATCACTAAGTCATTAGGAATTATATCATCATGGGACTTTCCTAAAACCTTATAAGAATAATGTGGGAGGTTTTTTCATGTTACAGGATGATAGAGAGTATGATAATATTCCTTGGTCACATTGAAATCTCTACCCAATGAGACAAACTTGTAACCTAAAGAAACATGAATGTCCTTGTATTTACATACACTAGATGAATTGTCATGATGTAATTAAATGATCTCTTATACCCTTTTCAATATCATACAACACTTATTATACAATAATTAATTCATATTTGAAATAAGATTGCCTAGAAGTCAAGGTGGTAGGGTTTAGAGCCTTCTCTAAGTAGTTAACTTTATTAACATTTGTTCATGGAGAACATGAATTTGAACTAATGACCAATTCCATTAATATTAATCTAATTTATATATCCATACTTAGTAAAAATCTTAGGATCCATCTCTTCATATTCTATATGAAAAAAAAACATTCGCACATGGCCCTTGAAAAGTTGCCAAAGGACTCAATGAAGTGAAAACTGACTATTTTTTAAATTTTGAATCTGTGAAACCTATATGAACATTTAAAAGGAATGAAGGAGGTGGAGAGTCACTTTTCATATATTTATGCTTGAATATGACCATACAAATGATCAGAAATACCCCTTTTAGCTCAATTTCTCCTTTTTTGAGGGTTTAACCTATAAGGTTTAACCATATTTTGACTTGATTTGACATTAGGAACGTTATAAATCCTATTTTAATGTTTCAAAAGTACCAATTATATGTATCAAACTTTATATTTATCTTGAAAATGACTTTAGAACTCTTAAGAAGAAGTTTCAAATGTAGAGAAAGCTAGTGAAATTAGATTGACCTCATGGAGTTGACATTTCATTTGACCAAGGCCCTATAAGACTTATATGGTCTCTAGTTCACCCCCTCTGATAGTTTTTAAATAAATAATATTTTAAAATAACCCATTTTGACACAATATAAACCTTAACATCCCCAAAAACCTTAATTTATGCTAAAAACCTTAATATCTATGAGGTGACTAGAGATAGGTTTAAACTCATGATTTATCAATACAAGGTTATAAAAAAGCTATGAAAACCTATAGATACCTATAGGATAAGGATAAAATGAAATAAACTTGGACTCATAGAGGTCAAAATGTTGTCACATTTTGATAACATTCTTGGTGACTATTTAAGGTAGCTTTCTTGCTAGGCTAGGAGACCAGTAGCCTTTCCTCAGCCATTGGGTAATAGAGTCTTGGAAGAGAAGCATTGAAAAAAAATAAAATAATATAAAGACAACATAAACACACCAAACCATTCTCAAATAGTTAGGGAACACCACACAATGAGGATTCAAAATAACAAACCAAACAAGAAAGAAATAAGCAAATGTACATAAGCACTTATTCAACACACACCACGCACCTACTTATGTATATGACTAACCTTCATATAATAATTTATAAGGATATATATCTCTTCCCCATCCATTCTTTCTAATTATAAGGAATTGTTTTGATTGAATTTGATGATGATGTATGGCACACTCCACAAGTTGTCAAAATTAGTGTGTCTCTCAGGATTTGATCTACCTTCATCCCATTTTAGTATTATATCACCCTCTTAGAAGACCCTTGAATTTTATTTCTTATAAAAGGACATATTCATTATCACCCAATTAATCTTCATGTCTTTGTGAGAATTGTATCTAGTCTCTTTCATCTCCATCAATTTTGTCAACCTCACCTCCATTGGAGTGTTTTCAAGTAATCATAACTAATGTGCCATCTCTAAGGTATTTAAATATTGGGATATGGATAGCCTATCTTCCCTCCCATAAATAATAATAAAGGGAGAGTTACCTATTAACATTTTAGGTGTGATCCTATTATCCCATAGGGATATATTCAACTTAGTGTGCCAAGATCTTTGGTTGCTCTCTAAGATCCTCTTGATGATCTTGATTAGGTTATTAGTAGTAGACTCGACCAACCAATTACATTGAGGGTAATAGTTGGATGATGTAATAAGATATATACCATTACTACTTTCAAAATTAGTTGTCTTAACACCCATGAAATCAAGTGCATTATCTTAAATATGGTAGAACGGGTTCCAAACCTTGTATCAATTCCTTCATAAAAATCCAAAATATAAATCTCATTAGCCTCCTTCAATGCAACTTTCTAAACCCATCTTGTAAAGTTATCAGTTGCTATAAGGATCCCCTTGTGTCCAACACTTGATGGAGGATTAATCATGTCAATGAATTCAAGAACCCATTACATGAATGGTTGATCCACTTGAATGGGTCTCAATGGGAGAGATACAAGTCTTTGTTTGCATACAAAGAAAGAACTTTGATCACACCTTCTTACCCAAGCATAGAAGTATTTTAAGAGGCTAGGCCAATAATAGCCTACCCTCATGATCTTTACAGTTGTGGTCCTTCGAGAGAAATGACTTCCTAATTCTCTATTATGAAAATTTTCAAGTAATACACCAAATTGATCACTATCAATACACCTCAATAATACACCATTTTTATCTCTTATAGAAGGTACACCATATATAATACAATAAGGGATAGTTTTTAATATAAATAACCTTTGTTTGGACCTGCTCAAGCCAATAGGACACTCACCATTTTAGAGGAATCTGATGATGTCTTGTGTCCAAATTTATAGAGGTGTGAGATCAATTGGTTGAGGGTAGTCTTGATTGACCAAAACCTCCTCTTTTGGTTCATGGAGATTCAAAGCCAAGTGCTCACAAAAACCCTTACCTCTTACCAACTTGGTCAACTTGATGTCAACATCATAATCCATGACCTTTGTAATCTACTTTGCCCTCTTTTCATTGAGGTATTTACTCAAGAGGAACTCTTTGGTGATAGGATGAGAGACCATTAGGTGAATTATATTTTTTGAAACCATATGTATAAAATTATTTAGTCCTCTTACAACATCAAGTAACCGTTTCTCCACAAATGTATATTTGGCTCCATAATCCTACAAACCTTGAATAAAGAATGCAATAGGTTGTTCAACACCCTTATAATTATTTTCCATAAGCATAATTGATATAGTATCAAGATTAGAAAATGTATATAACATGAAGTCCTTAGAAAAATAAGGATTTATAAGAGTGGGAGCTTGTGTAATTGATTTCTTGATGGCTTCAAAATTATTCTTACCTTCCTTAGTCTAAGTGAAAACCCAATTCTTATTCAGCATGGTTGTGATAGGATTCACTATAGATAAAAAACTAGGTATGAAGATTATCGAAAAGTTTATCCTACCTAAGAATATTTGGATTCATTTCTTGTGTAAGGGAAATGATAGGCATAAAATAGCTTCTATTCTTTCAGGGTCAATGGCTAGACCATCCTTGGAAATAATGCATCCTAGAAACTTTCCTTCATGAATAACAAAGATGTAATTATTTGGGTTAAGAAACACCCCATACTATCTACACATCTTAAACACCTAACTGACATTATTCATTTGATCATTTTCATCCTTTGAGAACATAGTTATATCATCAAGGTACACTAGCAACATCTCATTGATTAGGCCTTTGTAAGCCATGTCCATTGCCCTTTGAAAAGTGGCACCAACATTTTAAAAACTAAACAAAATATTCGTATAATCAAAATTCCTCAAATTTATAGTAAATTTTGTCTTAAACTAATAATCTTAATTCATGAAAAATATGACTGTAACCAAAATACCCATCTATAAGTGAGAAGTGTTGGAAACCTAAAACAACTTGAAAAATCTACTCCATAAGGGGTAAGAGGTACTGATCTTTGAGTGACACCCTATTTAGGTCCTGAAAGTACACAAAAAGTCTTATTTCCCTAATATTATTTCTAATAGGCACAATATTATCTACCCAAGTTGAGTGATTGATAGAAAAAATTATCTTAGACTCAATAAGTTTGGTGAGTTCCATTCTCATGAGTTGCTCAACATTGGGGTTAATAGGCCTTTGTTTTTGTCTAATGGGTTTAACTCCAGGTTATAATTAAATAGTATGGTGGGCTAAGATAGGGTCAAATAAATTTATATATTTATATTCCTAAATAAAAATTCTTTGGAATTATCTACACAAGTCAATGAATGCCTATTTTTCAAATAGAGAGTATACCTTGCCTAGTTTGAGGAGCTTATCCTTGAAGATTAAGACCCTTTCATAGTTATCTTACTTTGTGGACATACCCACCTTATCTTTATTATTTTGGTCATCCTAATTCAAGATGATATATAGATTAACTAATCCCTTTGGTATCTTGTTTGTTCTCAGCTATATAATCTGATCCTCATACTGATCGTGGATTTTTTTTTGATTTCTTGAAGAGAACTTCCCCTTGTAATAATTGTACTATATGATTGTCACTATATTATAATTCCAAAATAATTAATTATCAAGAATGGAAGGATCATAATGACCTTGATATGTGACTATAATCCTTCCTTCTTTATGTTAGTAGGTGTGTCAAATTGTGCCCCTATAGCAGTTAACATGTCAACATGCTTGTTTTGTTCTCTTAAGATTAATTGTATGTTTTAGATTAAGGTAAAAATAGGTTTTGAAGGGAACCCAAAACCCTACACAACAAGTAGGAAGATAAACCTTAAAGCACATCCAGGTTAACAAAAGAACCTGCTTACAAAAAAGTACCAAAACTAGGTTTTATAGGGACCTGTAACCAACAAATAAGACCAAAAAAAACAACAAACAAAACACTGATCTGAAAGTTAGCCAACTGGATCAACAAGCTGAACAACCTCCCAGACCAGTAACCAGAAAACTTGAAAAGTGACCAATTTACTGACCCCAAAAAATCAGTCAGCAACAGGGACCTTTAGATGAATCTTTTAAGTTTTTTTTTTGCATGACTGAAGATTCATAACTAGAGGGGGGACCAAAGGCTTAGACTTCTTTCTCCTAACTGTTGTCCATTCATCCTCTACCTTAGCTGCCTCAACAACCCATGCCTTAGAATACAATGATCTTTGGATTCCAGTAGGCGTAAAATCCTTGTGAGAATCAAACACAGTCTGGCTCTTAGAAAGATCCTCCAAAATAGGGGAGGAGACCACCACCTCCTCCTCTGGCTCAGCTATATCACTAAACACAGCCTCTATAGGAGTTTTCTTAGAATGTTTCACCACTAATTCCTCTTCATCTTCCATTTTATATTGTGAACTTTCCTCATTCTCAAACTCGGAATCAGTTGTTGCTTCCAGAGGTTGTTTGTCTATGTTTTGTTCAGAGGTTGTTTGTCTATGTTGGTTGTTGCTTCCAGAGATTAATTGTATGTTGAATATAGTAAAGTCTTCAAGTAAATCCAAAACCCTATGATTATAAGAATTAAAAAAATGTTTCTTGGTGGAACTCATATTCCTTATTTTATGCATAGTCAATTCACTATATCCATATACTTATAAATTCTTGATTCCCTTCTTCTTTGCCCATTGAATGCCATGAACCAAGCCTTCGTTCTTAGCCACATTATAGGTACAACTAAAATGTAATATATATGAGGAGTAATACTAAATTTTATATGGAAAAAGTAACATAACACTAGATCCTACACCAATCTTACTCCTTAAACTGTTAAAAAACATCTTCCACATTCCATCATTCTCATTATCCTCCTTAGGAAGTGGAGGTATAGGTGTTCCTTCCTCATATAGGTAATACACCCAAAAATTAGTATCTTACATGAAATCATAGGGGTCATGTTCATAGGTCTCAGTACCATATTCATCTAGGAAGAGGTCAGAAATACCTTCAAGTGGGGAAGATGCTCTATCATCTACGTCATGCTCCTCTTGCTCATTGATAGTATAATTTTGATTGAAACTAGTTTCCACATATGGTTCAATGTGGAACTTGGCAAACGGCTATGTTATTATTGTCACCTTAACTCCATAACTCATTATAAAATCTAAAAGGGACCAATCAAGAATAACATACCCTCCTATCTTGGTGGTGAAGTCTCTTGATAGGCAAATGGAAAAATGTGTAGGTAGATCCACCACCATTATGTCTTGTAAAATTAGAAAACTTGGGAAGTCATGCAAGAACACTTAAAAACCTTTGATGAGACCTATTAAATTGGTTGGTACTCCATCAAGATAAAAAATCCATTGCTATAAGGTTCATACCTCAAGCCCAACTTGTTTATAACTAGTTTAGGCATGACTGAAGTGCTTGACCCACTATCCACAATGCAATTATGGATCGACTTATCTCCTACAATGAGGGTAAGATAGAAAGGTGGGGGATTTTTAGACTTGGTATAATGTTAAAAAATATGGTAGGTCAATTTATGAGGGATACACCAATATGATTTGATGGTTGGGGGTAGATATGGAGTTGGGATAATTATTTTTGAAATAATTCTTTTTGACCAGGTAGGTGGAGTACCTCCCAAAGGGCTATGATTGTCTTTTTAATCTTCAAGGAGTTAATAATATTAAAATAAGAAACATTATCCTTTGATTTCATCTTAGGAGGTAATGAATTACCTCGAGATTGAGGTAATGAAGGCTAGACTACCCTTCCCAAGTTCTAATTTTGAGGGGATATAAGACTTATAAAGGCTACCACATTTACATTCATACCTTGTTGCCTTGAAGGAGGGTTATTTAGAGTTATATCCATTTATTAAGCATATCCCAAAGATATTCTATTTGACCTTGTGTTGGATGTAACTAAAGTGCTTTGATTTAAGATAAATGTATCCTCTTTTTCAAAGTTCATAAATATTTCTCCTTGATTACTACATTCTCCATTTGATTCTACTTACATAGATCCATCATATTCTGATGTTAAATGAGGAGTAGGCCCTCCTTGAGCCACCAAGGCTTGAAATTATCCCTCATTATAATTCATGAAATGACCTCAAGGCTACCCCAATAATTTGTCTATTTTTATCCTTGAAGCTATGGATTAGATCTATGGCTCTTTTGGTGGGATCAGAATTTGGATCGTATGCATTAGGTGACCTATTGAATTAGTCTAAACTTGTCCCCTCCCTTGACCATTAGGATGAGAAAAAAAATATTTTCTTATGGAGAGTAATAGTAGGGGTTTTGGTGATCTCTAACATGTTGATTTTCCTACCTACTTGAAGATTTTAAGGCCTTATACATTGTTTAAAAATGAATGGCATCATCTGATTTCTTTAGATCAGATTTAAACTTGTTATTTAGATTTTGAATTGGAGAAATGCTTGGAGGAGTAGTAGGCATGTTAGGCAAGATATGCATGGAGACCTTTGGAGGGATTTTAATAGATTAGATTAAATCATTCTTAGCTCTAATAGCTATATCATAGGCTTAAGGCAAGGCATATCCTCCCATGGACTACAACATGACAACTATATTAGTCCCAATAGATTTGAGGTAGGTTGGGAAAACAAAACTTATAGGGGGTCTCATGGGAGGTGGAAGCCTATTCCATGTCCTTTGGAAACATTCATTGAAATGATGCATAGATTCCTTAGGCCCTCTTTGGATGACATTCAACTAATGAATCAGTGATGTATGATCACTTTTATCCTCAGACCTTTGAGTCAATAACTCTCCAAATTCATCCCAAGTAGTAATGCATCCTCCCAAAAAGGTTCTATACCAATCAAGAGATTTTCACCTAAGATACAGGTAAACAATATGATTGCTATGTTAATTTATGTAATATTATGGAAATTTCAGAAGTTAGATATGTCTCTAATATGTTTACTTGGGATGATATGACATTCCCCATTGAAAGAAGGAACACTCTTGGTGACATTGGGAAGGATATTATCATAGGTAGCAAGGTTTATATGATTTCCAGTATTGAAATTTGGGAAAGCATGTTTCCTAGACATGTTACCTTCAAATTCTTCTTCACTCTCTTTCTCTTCTTAAATTTCAAAACCATTCTACTCTTTAATCTCTTCTTTAGGATTCTCAAGTGTTAAGAAAAGCTTAGGGTACTGAACTTCAAGAGGAAGTTCAAAATGAGGGAGTGGATTTATGAGATGGTTACCTCTAATAGAAACTAACCTAATAAATACCATGAAGCATGAAAATAATTTAAATTGGTCTATAACCAGATATTAACTTCAATGGAGTTGCCAAATGTTGATTAAGAAACACTTATGTAATTGTGATATTATCAAGACCAACATTCACCTTGATAAGAAGTGTTTAGGATAATGGTCCCATCGGGTAGGCTAGAACTATTATCACTTAATATTTCACCCTTGGAGAGGTAGCTCAATCCTACTCCAAATTGAGTGGAACATGGAATTACCCCTAAACCTATAGGTTATTTATAGCAGGGGTAAACCTCTAGATTGAAGGTCTAGCTCCCTATATTTATTTTGATTTCTCACTTAGTAACTAGTTGGTCTATGAAAAGGGATAAGAAAATATCTAATTGAAATAAAAATAGAACAAATAGGTGATAAAATAGAATATTTGATCCAAAAATATCCTATTCTTTCATTTAAAAAAGGTAAAACTACAATCTGGTCAATGCTTTAAGAGAGAGTTTCTCACATAAAAATTTCAACTTAAAGAGTACAAGTATGATAAACAAGGTGAGAGATTCAAAGGACTAATAATACATTGATAAAACTCCAAAAATTTATATACAACACCACACTTCAATGTAATCTAAGTGACCTATAAAAATATAATATATCTATACCTAGGTGCACACAAGATGGACAAGATGCAAGGACAAACACTTTTATCACTAGCATCTATCAAAAACTCATTAAACACACTAAAATATGAAATTGGAAATCATGAAACTATTTGAATTTATTTTCTCAAGGCAAATAAAGTAACAAAAATAGTAGGGCTTCATCTACCTTTCTTGTGGATAGATTACAATGCCAAAACTAAGCATACTTATAGCACTAATGAGAGAGAGAGAAATCCCAAGCCAAGAATGGAATATTGAGAGGTTACAAGAATGGATAGATATTATTAGACTTTATAAGAGTTAGGAGGAATAATTTTAATTATTTAATAACTTTAATTTGATCTCCAATTCCTTTGCAAACTACCTTTAAGTTAGAAGGATTTAGTTTTGAGGAGTTCATAAGTCTTATTAAAAACTAGTCTGCTATCTTACAAGAAAACTCTTCATTTTAATTGAAAATTCATGGATATCCATGTAAAAGGATGGGGTGACACCTAAAAAATTTGTATTCATAAATAATTTCTCTTGAAAAAATCCTTCTTGAAAGAGGGAGTTAGCCTAACTCTTGGGGTTCAGTCTGTGATCTTAGACAACAAAGATATCATCTGATTCTTATTAAAAAGATTGTAACTAATCAATATAAACCTAACATATTTAATAAAAATATCTTAATGGATATAAATGTTTAAATTGACACCTTACAATGTTTTCCATAACTCTAAAATATTCACATCAATGTTAGCTATTTGCACTAGTTGATAGTTAGGCCTAGTTGTACTTATTATTACATTTTAATGACCATGGAATCTGAATGGAAACCTATAAAAATTATTAATATCATGTTACCATAACCAATAAGTACTTAATCATATGAATGAGGCCTTAAATTCATCATAACCATGCTATTTTTTCTAATCTTGATGACTAGGTCTCTAAATCCTAATATATTTCAAACTACCTTCCTTGTGTAGACCTATAGTAATAATTTCATGAGTGAATGAAAAGATTTTGTGACCTAGGGAGTTAGGAAACATCTCATAGTACATCCTAAATTTTTTAAAGTGTTCATCCATGTCTATACCTATTCAAAATCATCAAAATTAGTAAAAGAAAGGGTATTTAGGGTGTCTGTATAGGTGACATCAGCATCAAATTTCATGGAAAGGAAAAATAGAGAGTTATTTATAGGGTTAAAATGTTTATAAATCCAAAACAATTCATTTTGAGTCATTAAGAGACAAATCTCTCACATTGTATCCATCTAAGGGTTTTAGTAGGGTTGAAGACCTATCTGGGGTCTTAACAATTGTTCATAAAACACCAACCGTAAATTGACCTCATTCCACTTGGAAAACCTTCTTTATTTACCTCCTCACATATCCCAAATGTAATATATTCCCATGTAAAGTGTGATATATGATATGAATATATGAAGTTGCTCCTCGGGTAGTAGACATAGTTTTCTCAAGCTCGAGAGGGGTATAATGTAGTTTTTATCCCTAAAAACTAAATTCTATTGCTAAAAAAGGTTAATAAACCTTAAAAAAATATTAATCATGGTTATATATTATTTTTCAATGGTTTTCTTCCCATTGTGTTCATTTGGTGAATTGGTCAGAAAACCTGAGGTTCTAGGCCTGTCACCTCCTTACTATATGTCAAGGGCATTTGGATTGAAAACTAAGGTTTTATGAATATTGAGAGTATATTAAAACCTTTTATATTTTTATTAATTTACTCAAGATCACTCCATGGAATTTTACATGCATATTTTGTGCTTTAGGTTAAAACAAACCCCTAGTCTCAAGATTGTCCCTTGTCAATAGAGTGGGCAAGGTCTGAGATAAAATAATGAATATGTATATTACCTATATGGCCTTGGCATGACCATAAATGAATTTTTACACTCATTACCATAATATATACCAATTTTCATATTGAAATTTTCTTATAGAGTCCTTAAAACTCCATCTCTTTCGTGACTGGCTATGCCTGCCTGTGTGTGTATTAGGCCTGTTTACTCGTTTGACTATGTAATGCTTTAGTGATATCAACAAGGGATTTTATAATAAGATAAATAAAAACTAATCCTTTATTTATTATTTTATGTATCTCCTCCACATATTGGTATGTTTTTTTAGGTCTACTAATGCAAAATAACTCTTGATCCTGTTTAGGCCTTCTAGGTCTACATCATGAGATGTCACTATGGAGTTCAAAATCATTATTAAAATAAGTTAAGATAACTTATCCCATTTGAAAAATTTAATTACATATCTAAAAAACCTCTCACACCTTATGTTTCTAAAAATGGTTCCTTACTATGTACTGAGCAGGCTTATAGGTGATGCTCTCTATGCATATAGTGATTAGATCTAGGTTGTTTTACCACCTCAATAGGTAGATGTTATTTTGAAAATGTTTAAAATCATGGATATGTATTTATATTTATACTCATATTTCTCATAATACCTTAAACTTTGAATCTCCATTCACTTTATATCTTTATCCATTGGGTTTAATTTTAGGTGGTTTCTTGATTATAAATAGGGTACCCTGCATGCATACTTTGTGTTCTAAACCTTTCCTTCATACCAATGATCTCATCAATGATTATTTAATTTATTATGATAATCCAAAGTAGTCTTATATCATCTCTAAAACATACTTTTATCTCTTTCCTTAGGTTTGAAGATGTCATGATCCTTTAAATAGGCCTATAGGTGCATTATCATCATGACCACTAAGTCATTAGTAATTTTATCATCATGAGACTTTTGTGAAAAATAATAATAATTATGTGGGAGGTATATTCATGTTATATGAATATATAGAGTCTAATAATATTCCTTGATCACTTTGAAGGCTCTACCCAATGAGACAAACCTATAACTTGAAGAAAGATGGAAATCCCTACATTTACATACACAATATGAATTAACATGATGGTATTAGAGGACCCCTCATACCGTTTTAAAACTCATACAAAACTTTTTTTGAAATAATGAATTCACATTTTCAATTGTGATCAAGGAATTTGACTCAAGAGAGGAGGTTAGTATGGTGTTAGTTTCAAAATTAATTAAATCAACACACTAGCAAGCTAACATCTCTAAGCCTAGATCATGGAGGGATCTTAGTGAACAAATCGATTGAAAACAAAACTAAAATTAAAATAAATTACAACTTCTTTACCTTCCTTGATTTCTCTAAGATATTTATTCATTGGCTTGCTTAGATTATGCTCAAGAAGTCTTTATCAATGGGGTTTGGCTATCTCCATCTCCTCTTAGCACCATGGTTAGATTGGCTTAATTAATGGATTGGATTGATTTTGAAATTATAACAATATGCATTTTATTCATGAATCATATCTAGCATTATAAATCTACTATGTTCCAAGCTCTCTAAATGCAGAGCTATAGGCTTTGAAATGCCTTGGAATGGGTTAAATCCTAACCTTGGTTGGTTTAGTTAACCCTGTTAGGGTTAAAAGGTGTCCAAAATCTCATGATTTGCATGGAAAAGGTGTGATTTGAGATATTTTTCATTTTTAAAAATCACAAAAGGTAATGATTACCTTCTAAGATGGTTTTGATTTTGAATTTGAATTTTTGATATGTGCACCGAATTTTAGATTCTGAGAAATATTACTAAACTTGGCAATAAAAATCTAAAACATAATGACACAAATATGAATGGATAAAATATGAAAAATTATAATAATAAGAACATTATCACCTTTATTTTTACCTCATTACAACTCCATTCCCGGATTTATGTTTGCATATTAGACTTAGATTGGCATTATGATATCATGATATTGATTGATGATGGATGCTTGATTATGGACTAGCATGGACTGAATATGGAATTTATACATGAATTGTTTTATAATTATACATGAAGTATTTAGGATTTTTCTAGTTTTCCAATTTAGTTTTCTATGGCTCAAGCATGGCTTTTAATAGGAAAATGGAGATAATTTTAGGGGAATTTAAATTGTTTATAAGTCTCTAGTTTAGAGACTTCTAGAAATTTAGATTAGCTTCCCTACTTATAAAGGATTATAAATTATTTTAGGGGATAATGGAAGGTTTAGATATGATTTAATGAGGTTTAGGATTCATAGGGATGTAGGAAAGGCTAGGGTGTAGGCTAGTATGTGGGTAGGTGGGGTCATGGGAATTTAAAATTCCCAAATAATAGGTAAGTATGATTAGATTAGGATAATATGTATTTAGAATCAATTATGATGAAGTGGGATGACTAAGGTTAATATATGAAGGAGAATAAAGGATAGGGATATTAGATAAATGAACTATGAAGAGGGGATAACTTAGTGAGATAAATTGGACTAAATTAGATTATGAAAAATTAGTGTTGACTAATAAGAATATTAGTGATAATAATGAAGCGAGTGAATTTAGATGCATACATTTTTCCCCTTTTTGAAAGATAATTATAAGTGGAGATAAGAGGAAGGAGTAATGGTATTTCAAATAAAAATCATGTCATAGATTAATGATAGTTAATAATGTGAGTGGATATGATGATGCCCCCTTAAGGGAACATGTAGGGAAGAATGAGATGAATGACCACTTGAAATAAGAAGCAAGGGGTAGAATGCAATGGATAGATGAGGGGATGAAATGATATATGTGAGATAGGATATGAAGAGGATAAATTCAACTTGAGTAATGAGCTAAAAATTGAAGATACCCCTAGAAAAGACATATGCATAGGGAGTAAATATCATGGGTGTCATGGTTGTCGACACATCCTAAGGGGGGAATCAACTGTAACATTATGATGATAGGATTAAAGGGCCACAAGTTTTAGATGTGTCCTAAGTAAATATGCATGCAAGGGAGATATATAGTCTAGGATAAGACTTATTGGATAAGAATAATGATAGGTGTAGCTCAAAGTTAAATCGATCAATATGAGGTATGTAATGATAGATAAGAATCGATAGAGTTGAGTGACCAAAAGACTATATGGTATCAAATTAATGAGTCATAATGTTATGATGCCCCTAATAAGGACACATGTAATGGAAACATAATCAATTAATTATTGATGGAAGAAAATATAGATGTGGTGATTTTATTGGGCCCAATCGATAGGTTTGAGTGATTGATGAAAAAATTTAAGGAGATGATGATGGTGATTGATAAATAGATTGAATGATTATAAATAAAGGATTTGAATAATGTAAGTTTATAAGATGATGATGTATGAGAGAGATAGTGGTTGAGCAATCCTTGGTCACTGAAAAGTGGCCAAGTGCTACCTACATAGCTTGAAAAGACCTTAGGCCAATGTAGTTCTAACTATGAGATGATGATGATGATGATGATGGTGATGATGATGATTAGTGATTAGAAAGTAGTGATTATTGAGGATTATTAGACTTGTTAATTATTGAAGGATATGATTTATATGATGAGATGAATATGATAAGGATAAAATATCAGATGTTAGTCAAATGGGTCAAGAGGATTAGATTAGTGATGGGGATAAGGATGATTAGATGATTAGATTAATGATGAGGGTATAGGTGATCAAAGCACCAAAACTATCATAAGGATAATAATATAATAAATAAAATAGATATGGTACTTGGAAGTATTCCCCATTATATAGACATGACCAAGAGGATATTGTGCCAAAGTGCGTAAAATGGGCAAGTAGTGAACTTTGCATCCTTGAGGGAAATTTTGGTGTCCTCATAGCATCCTTGTTCATTTACCCATAGAAAAAAAGACATGATTCAAAAAAACTATAAGAAAAATAAGATATATACATGATAAAATACATGCAAACAAGACAAACATAAAAAATAAGTAACACTCATGAGTATCTACATGCAGTGTCCCAATGACTTATCTAATGATGGGATGAGTGACTAGGTGATGGGTTAGATGATCATGATGTGATTGGGGATTGAGGATGGTCTTATATTTGAATAGAATGGTCATGATTAGGATTAGGAATAGGATATAAATGTGGATATGGATTTAGGATGTTACCATTAGTCTAGGATATAAGGATGGATGACATGATAAGGTCTTTAAATACTGATTTGGTCTCAAAATCAAATGGAAAAGTGGCCAAGAAAGGTGATTTAGAAAAGTGACAACCAAGGATTATCAATAGATAATACCCTACAAGAATACAATATAGAAAAGGTACTAAGATAGGATAGGATCAAGTACTTATCACACTAGGAATGAAATTATTTGATGGGCGTTAGGTGTGAAGAGGCATTGATAGGGAAGTGATGGGTGTCAGATTAAATTATTTGACAAGGTGATGTGTGCTAATAATACCTAGGCCAAGAATGAGATTGAAGATATGAAGGGATGGGTGACCACTCTGATTTGGTTTAAAGACAAAATGTGGTATCCAAACATGGGAAAATAAGAGATGGATGCAATTAGGAGATTGGGCATAGGATAAGACACTATGGACTATTTTTGGCTTTTGCATATTTTATGATTTTTAGGGTTTTTGACATTTTTCACTTTTTAAGGATTTTTTGGAATATGTATGTACACTGTAAAAATGGGGTTATTAGAAAAGGGAATACCAAGACTAGTAACTAGGATGCGGATGAATGGAATGATGGATGGGTGGTGCTAAAAATGGAATGAAGATGAAGGAATAGGGGATTGATAATGAAGAATAGACTAAGGATTTCCAATGATCACATCATGAAAGAACTAGATGTTTAGTTTCTTGAGTGTTCATTAGAGGATATGCCAAGATGGTTTGAGAATGTGTCTCAAGACACCTTCCACTTCTTTATGAAGGTCAAGATAAAAGGGACATGATATGATGATGGATGAGGGGTAAGAATAATACATGGAGGGAATGGACAAAGGATGGTTTGACAAGGGATATGAAATGGATGGATTTTTCCCCCAAGTGTGGAGAGATAATGTGGATAATAGATAGTTTTACCATGATGGTGAAAACTAGTTTTAATCATGGTACTTGCCCAAGGTGCCAGAAGACTATTTTTCACCATTGGATGAATGATTTTATTTTTGAATTTTGACTTTTTGGATGGCATATCAATTTATTAGGTATGGGGATGAGATACAAGATGTTAAACATTGGATGTGGTCTTTAGCCATCACCTATTCTAGGGATGTTTGATGTAAGGACCTTATTATTGTTGTTGTTAGATTTATGGAGGTCCATGTGACCTATGATGATATTTTATGGAGACCCCTCTAGATATCTAGACTAGGTGTCTTCATTGCCCCTAAGAGAGATGATGCTACCTAGTGAGGTGATGTGAGGTATGGATTTGATTAGGGATTGATTTTGATGGATGATAGGATTAGGATAAGATAGTATGATGGGTGATGAAGGATTAGGAATAAAATTAATGAGAGGATCATGATAGGATGGGGCTATGGGTCATGGAGGATTAGGAATATCAGTCACATACATCATTGGAGATGTGGGACATGATTCATTTGATTGGTACTAATTGATAAAAGAATTTAGGAGATCTAAGAAACTTTGACATAGTGGTTCATCTCTGATCCAATTATTTGATGGATTATCAGTCATGCTTTTGACATCATTTTGATTTTGATTACCCCTTAATGATTGGTTTTGGGCTTCACTATGGGATATTTTTTTTGACTTGATATACAATGATTATGATTATTTTGATTTCAACATTCTCCTAGTGATTGATTATAGGATTCACTAGGAAAAGACACTTTTTAATGAGGCTAATGTTTTGAATTTTCTTGAATTTAACTTATGGGATCAAATATGATTTGATTATTATGATAGAATTTTTAATTATGGTCTTAGACATTTAGATTTTTGGCACATATTATATTTCTCAAGGAAGGGTGCAATGATGTATGTTCTTGTTTATCCCTATGGAGGGAGGTGATTAAGTGATCATCAATGAGGAGAAAAGGATCCATGATGGATGAAAGTGGTGGTGAGGGCATGATGAGGTCAATGAGTGGTAATGGGGCATTATAGTCTTCATAGGGGTTCTTAGGAAACCCAAGTTTGATATTAGAGAAAATTTCCTCAAGATCACTAGGACTAGCTCTAATATGCATAGTATGATCCAATTCACTTTGATAATATTCAATAGATAAAGCTTGTAAGAACTTATTTATGACTTCATCATCCTAATCAAGATTAAAAAATATGCCTAGTGATGGATTGGGGGTGTCTGGATCAATGGTATCCTCAAAAGGATAGGAATTATTGATAAGGATGAGGGATGATGTTTCTGATGAGGAATCTAATTCAGATCTTAGCATTGAACATGATCCTACTAAAGGTAATAATTATGATTCTAACATTGATATACAAGAAGAAATGATGCTAGTATAAGGTTCATTATCTATACTTGACCTCTCATGGGGGATTTGATGTGATGGGTGAGAGGGTTCATGAGATACATGAGGACTAGGCACATGGGGAATAAACTTAGTTATGATGGAGGATTGGTGGATGATGGGAGAAGTGTATTAACCTTGGATTGGAAGGGGAAGGACTTGATCATGATTGGGAATGGAATATTTGCATTCCTTTTCTTGTTCACCCAGGGATGTTGATGCATTTGGTTCATCCTCAACTACTATGTCACCACAATTGATGAGGTCTTGGACATAATATTGGAAAGGTTGACATAAATTAATAGTATGCCCCTAAGTTTGGTGATATGCATAATATTGGTTATATTTATACCAAAAGGGCTTAGGCTTAGTAAGATCAAGATGTCAGATAGGTGGATAGACCATCATGTTGATAGTGAATAATTATTTGAAAAGGGCTTCCAAGGACATAAGAAGGGGAGTATAAGAACCCACTTCACTTTGTGACTTAGATGTGGAAGCATTGGACTTATGATCAAATGGTTATTGACATGGCTAGGTGGATTGACTATTAGTGGCCAAGATTGGGTTCCATTTACTAGTATAAGAAGGGGAAGTTGATGGTGTATGACTAGTAGATGAAGGATTGGTACAAGACTCACATGACGGGGCTTGGATAGGAGGTATAATGAGTGAAAGGGGATCAACACCTTCAAGAAGTGGTATACCCATCATAATAAATTTCAAGAGGATATCATCCTTATGGGAAGCTATTTATTGGTTTATGAAGTTAGGGTCTAGCTCCATAGATGGTGGTTGATAATAGATAGAGTATGGTTCCTTGAACAAGGTGGGATCAATTATTGAGTTATTGATGATGATGATTAGGTAGATTAAATGTGATTAGGATGATATAGGACTTTGGTTAGATTTTTTATAGATAGTTAAATAGGTGTTAAGATCCTATCAATGATGACTAGTTGTCAAGCTAGCAAAAGGATTAAGGATTTGATGGGTGCCTAGGTTCAAACTAGTAAAAGGATGATATGATGGGTGTTAGTTATGAGTAGGCAAGGATGATACCAACTAGATTGATGATGATGGGTTTGCTAGATTGAAACTAACAAAGTGACAAGATGCTAACAAGATATTGAGATATGATCAAGGAATGAGTGATAGTGGATTAGAAGAATAAGATAATGTAGATGATAAGACTAGCTCAAAACCTTAAACTAATTTTCCCAAGATGGAGATGGGGTAGGATTATGTGATGAAGGTGATGGGACAATAGGATAAGGACAAGTAGGATGATAGGTAATGATAAAATGATTAGGTATAACATGGAATGGGGATGGTTTTAGACCTATATGTGACATATAAATCCATCTAGGATAAGATAGGATGTAGTTAAATTGTATGGGTGATGAAGACAAGGTCAAGAGAAGTGATGGGGTATAGAATTAAGATAAGATGTAGATATGATATGATGTGATTAAGATAGGTGGGGGACATGTCCAATGATGAGTGAGACTAGGATAGGATATGTCTAGGATGTACAAGAGAAGACGGATATGTACAAGGGCAAGACAAGGGTGTACAAACCAAAAGGATGATAGTATGGGTTTAATGATGAGTGGATACAATTGGATTTGGAAGAGATGATGACAAGATGCAGGAATATATGATAAAGGATTGATGATGGATGTGAGGAAAGGGGTGGTTGAGATATGATTAAGATATGTGACTGATGGGGGTTTGATCAATGATGAGTGGGTATAAAGATATGATGTGACTAAAAATATGTACAAGAGAAGAAGGATATATAAAAGAAGATGGTGAGCTAAGGATTTACAAGATAAGATGTTGGTGATGAGAGTATGCTTAATGATGCACAGATCTAGTGATAAGATGTGACTAAAAGGATGTACTAGAGAATAAAGGTATGTACAAGAGTTGAAGACAAGGATATACAAGGGATGGAAGGAATGAGAGAAGATGCTATGGGGAGGATATGGGTTATGTAGGATATGATGTGGGTGATAAGGTGTGACTTATAAATGTGATAACTAGGATATGACTAATGATGAAAGTTAAGATAATAGGGTGATGGAAGATAATATGGGATGTGCAAAAGGATATACAAAAGGATAATGTACAATGGTATGATGACAAGGTTGTATAAGATGATATGTAAAAAAGGGTGATAAGATAAAGTAATGTGGCAAGGATATACAAGATAGTATATGCAAAGGACCTAGCTAGGAGTATAGGTTTGGGTGAAGGTTGACTCAACTCACAAAAAACACCAATTTATCACAACACACACCCAAGAAATAAAACCACAACCTATTATTAGTAAACTCAATGGTGTGTAACTCGATGCCCACATCATCCAACAACTTCATAGGTGAGGCTGTAGGCTAGTGAGCCATTACAAAATCAACTAAACCATCTCAACCCCACTCCTACTTGATGGATACTTTAGATCTGATACTGACTCCTATAACTATACACCTGTTATGGCCAAAAGGTCCTAGGCTAGGTATACACATAGCCTCTAGGTATTTTCCTAATATATATGAAGGTACATTGGGAACCAAGTCCATATAAGGTGTTGTCCAATGATTGGTTTTGAGAGTCAACTCTTCCCTTTCATAGATGACCTATATAGGGTCAACCACTTAGACTAATGATAGTTGTCCCTTATTTTTATACTCTATAAGAACACAAAGTTTGGTTAGTACCCAATGATGAAATCCAAGACACTAACCCCTATATACTAAGCTCATGCATGGGGATCAATTCCACATCAGGTGTTATCCTAGAGGGGGGGGATAAAAAACAAGCAAACACATGATATAATTAATTAACCAATTTAATTACCTATGTGTGAGGGGCATAATATAATTATTACTTACAAGTTGACACACACATACACAAATATATACAAAAAACAATTTTTACAATAAAAGATATATGTAATGAAAATATGATGATTTATCAAAAACATGGGAAAAATACTAAAAGGCACCCCCTACAAGCACAAAGGTTAGAGATCTAATTAGGGTTCCTAAATATTTAAAGGTCCTACAACAAAAGGGTTAGTAGTTTAAATTTATACAATCCTATGAGTCCTTGCAAAACTATGAGTGCATAGAGCAAAACTACAACTAGAATGCACAATATCACAACTTAACTCACAAAATCACAAGTCACAAGTCATGACTTTAAAAATAGTTATTAAATTTCTAGATTACCTAAAAACCAATAAGAGTTAGGCAAAAATGTAACTTAGAATGACAAAATCACTACTGGTGCTAGATCAATAGTTGTAGTTCTATTGAAAACCACAAAACTATGAACTTCGATGACAAGATCAATATTTTTTATAGATAAAGAGTTTTAGTTTTGTTATAAATGACAAAAATTTCAAAAATATGATATGCAGGTTAAGTCAGATTATCTAAGGGTCTAAAATGTTCAACTTATAGGTGTTCTAAAATTTATGTTTGTGATATATCAAATTTTCAAAATGGACACTTAGATTTTTACCAAAATGACCAAAATTTTGATTATAAGTTATCTTTTACACATATATGTTATACTAACTTTGCTTGATAATATTTAATTATGGACATCAAATAAAATGGCAATCAAAATTCCCAAAATTACAAAATCATGATTAGAACTACAATATCGCTACTCTATACTACAAACTTGTAAGTTTAACATGCCAAAATTTGTGGTTTTGTCAAAATAAGAAAAAGGGGAAAGGCCTATTTTGTCTGTCTTCAATTAACTCCTTCCTTGGACTCCTTCTTGTTACCATTGAAAAAGACCATACAATAATCATACAAAGACAACAACTTGATACAAAATTGGCATTAGTTTAACAAGTATAGATATAAAGTAAAAACCCTTAAGGTTTGACAAAAGCATTAAATGGTAGACCATATGATTTCAAGATCCCCTTCAAAGACTCAGAATGCCAAAAATAAAAACTTTTAAGTTAGATAATATTGATCAATCATTAATGATTTTGTGCAATATTACAAAATTGTGACTCTTAACCATATAGTCACCTTTACCAAAGCAAAATTACTAATAGGGAAGTCATGGTATTGTGTCTTAGGTTTTACCTGATGAACTTTTTCTACCACCCTTTTCATTCTTGGTTCCTATACACACAAAGCAAGGGCACAAAAGTTAGATGAAATGATGATAAATTGATGAAACAAATTATTGATAAATAACAAAATTTCCACTATCGATAACAAAATTGCTTGTTTCAGGACAAATTTGTGACTTGCAAAGTCACAATTTTGTCAAAAAAATCCTTAAGCCTACAGTACAAACCATTAGTGGTTAGAAAAATTACTAATCAGATAGACAAAATCATAACTTATAACACAAGGTCACAAATCATGAATCTTGATATTGCCAAAATTTGAAAAACTTGCATAGTTAAGATAGATGGTTAGCATTCAAGTAGGTGGTTAAGCAAACTCATAACTTACGAGGTCAATACTGTGACTATGTTGGACAAAGCTGTGAATACCAATGCAATGTCATGACTACAACCTATGTACATAAAAAATTCAAAATTTGAGATTTTTATTCCTCCTGTCAAACTTGCAATCTAGAAAAAACACTTTTATGATGTAAAATTATTAGTTTGGGAGGGATTCTCCTACTGTGGTCACTAAAATGTGCACCAAATTTTAGATTTTGAGAAATATTACTAAACTTATCAATAAAAATCTAAAACCTAATGACACCAATAGGAATAGATAAAAGAGGCAAAATCAGAATAACAAGAACATTCTCACCTTCATTTTTACCTCCTTACAACTCCATTCTAGGATTTGTGATTGCGTATTAGACTCCTATTGACATTATGATAGCATGTTATTAGACTTGATGATGGATGCTTGATTATATACTAGCATGGATTGGCTATGGACTTTCTAGATGGCTTGGTTACTAATTTGACGTGAAGGTTTTATGATTTTGATAGTTTTCCAAGTTAGTTTGCCATGACTCAAGCATGAATTTTTATAGGAAAATGGAGGGAATTTTAAGAGAATTTAAAATTGTCTAAAAGTCTCTAGTTTAGAGACTTCTAGAACTTTAGAGGAGCTTTCCTAGTTCTAGAGGCTTCTCAATTAGTTTAGGGGATAATAGAGGGTTTAGATAGGAGTTAATGGGGTTTAGGATTTATAGGGATGTAGGATAGGCTAGGGTGTAGGTTAGTATGTGGGTAGGTGGAGTCATGGGAATTTAAAATTCCCAAATAATAGGTAAGTGGGATTAGATTAGGATAATAGGGATTTAAAATAAATTAATGATGAAGTGGGATGACTAAGGTTAATAAATGAAAGAACTTAAAGGATAGGGATATTAGATAAATGGACTAAGAAGATGGGATAAATTGGACTAAGTTAGTTTATGTAGAATTAGTATCGACTAATAGGAATATTAATGACAATAATGAAGCAAGTGAATTTAGATGCATACATGATAATTAATTTATTTATTCATGGATGAATTCAATTATACTTTGATTAGGATTTGATGTTAATTAGTCTTAGGATTTTGAATATTTGTACAAGATTTGAATTAAATGATGGTGAATTTGTTAAATTTAATTGATTTATAGGCCAAATTGATTTAATTACTTGCTATGAAGCCAAATTTTAGACATTTAGAAATTCTTAGGCTAAGTGTTCAAAGGTTAGTAAGAATTGGTCTAAAGTCAGATATGAAGCTATTGGTGGCCAATTTTAGGTATCTATTGTTTTCCCCTATTTGGGAAGGTGTTTCAAACCGTAGGCACAACAATGTCTTCTCAAATAACGAGAAAGGGCTTGTATGCCTAAAAGAAGATGATGATTTGGATAAAAAGCTCCAAATAAATGTTTAGGAAGCCTATAATGATGCCCTATAAAGGGAGTGGCCATCAAATTTATGGATGGATAGTCCCTAAAAAAGAATAAAGAAGAAAGGTGGAATTGACCCATGAGTGAGATTAATCCAAATGAGGAATTGCTTGCATGCATTGATTTAAAAAGATACTGATTTACCCAAAGGTAGTTATAATAAAGAATAAAATTTGAAATAATGATTTGCCTATAGGTGGTTATAATAATTAAGATGACTTGAATTGGATAAATATGATGTTCGATAAGGTTGTACCCTAGTAGGGTTGGTTAACAAGCATAACTCAAAGATAGAACTTGTTACATAGATTAAATATGAGTGGGCACAAATGTAGATGCATTGGTCAAATGAATGAAGAAGACACAAATAACTAGGCACATGAGGATGCATAAAGAGATGAAAGAAATTAATAGATGAATAATAATTGATCAATGGAAATGATTCAGTTTTACCTACCAATGAGGAGATGTTCATCTTGATTATAATGGATTCAACTAGAATGGTTAATGTGTTGATTTGATTAAGATGGGAGGAAGTTTTTACCATGGTATCAAGGATAAAATTATGTGTCTCCATTACTTGTATGACCTCCTGAGATGATTTTTGCTATATCATTTCACAGTATGCCTCATGATATAAAACACCATGAGAACTTGGTCGAAATGTGCATAAGGACTGACTCCTAATCTAATACTCAAAGGAATACAATGCATCAATGATAAAAACCATAATGATAATGTTGATGTATGAATAGGATGGAGTCAATAATAATGTGCAAGGAATCACCTAATGAACACATATAAACTGAGTCGAGGCAACAGTGTTGAAAAAAACAAACAAACAGGAAAACAAACAAACATACAAAAAGCTTGAAAATAAAATCAATAGAAAGCATTATTCAATGGATTTTCCCTATTAGGGTAGATCCAAGATAACTGACTAGGCTTAGATAAGATAAATGTTTTTGGATTTTGAAAATTTTGAATGTTTTTGGTAATTTGGAGTATCTCAACTTGATCAAGAATGACAAGATACTAAATGGTCCAAGCTTGCAAGATGAAAAGAGTTTGGATAACTTGAATGTATACTAAAAAAATGGTGAGAGCATGATGGCAAAGGGGGATTGAGGTGACCTCAACATGAATTGAGCATGACCCACATAGTCTCAAAATGGCTTTAGGTCTTAGTAGTTCTATCTTTCAACATGGGAATCTGACTAGTGTGACAACCAATTCAAACAAAATAGGCACAATTGGAATAGTGGCACAATACGACTTAGGAATGGAAAGTTGGTAAGTCAAGGCATAATAAATAAATGTTACCCCTAGTTTTCCCATAAGTGGTTATAACTAGGATGTAATTGATGAGATGAATTATATAAATTTGCCCATAGGTAGTTATAAATAGTAGTAAGACCTATGAGACACTAATTTCCCCTGTACATAGATATAATTAGGATCACATAAACAAATTTGATATAGGAATGGAACAAAAAATGAAGGGTATAATTGCCAAAATTATTTCATACTACTCCAAAATACTGCCTCTATCTGAAATGATTGAAACAACTGCTAAAACTAATCAGATTTATTATACTAAAAATGTGAAACTAATGGATGAACCAAGGTTAAATGAGATGGGTGGATAGTGATCAAAACATGTTAAGTTGATAGGATAAAATGGTAGAATGGATGACTGATAGGCTAGTAGGATGATAGGATGATTGGATAAAAATGGTAAGAAGGTTGCCCCCAAGTGATGAGGTAAAGGGCAAGGTATGCAATAAAGAAAAAATGAATGGTAAATGAAAATGACATGGTACATGTGTGGTTGGTTAGTATTAGATGTTGGTTTTGGATGTGTTTGGCCTAGGTATGGTTTGGTTGGGTTTGTATGTGTTTTTGGCCTAGGAGAATGTCTCTAGTGTTCTTGATGATGTGGAGATGCACATCTTGATCAATAAAGGATTCAACCAAAATAGTCAATCATGTAAATTACTAGCCCATACCTCATCTGAATAGTTTTTCTATTAAAAATAGTTTATAGATTTGGATGCCAATGCTGTTATTGTGATCTTCATTGGTCATTGATTCATATTCCTTCAAATGTCAAGATAAGGTATCTTTGTAGCCTTTGCAAAGGAAAGTGTGGCCAAGGTTGGTAAATAGGTATAAATGTTGGTTGATAGGTTTGATTAGGAAATAGAATGGTGTTTGATAATGGTATGGATGATGGTGGGAAAACAAATGAAGGTCATGATTTTTAGGCACACACAATGTTATTGATTTTAGATTTGACATAACTTTGGATTTGGTGGGGCCAAAGACTTCTAAATATTATCTAAATAGGACCACCATATTATTTTGTTGTTTGGGCATGAGAGTAGATACCATTTGATTAAGTTGTAAATGGGAAGCTATATTGATTTGATCTTTGATTTTATCTTCATCAAGAAGTGAAGAAATTTTGTGCTCAACTATTAGTGCCTCAAAGAGGTTTATACCAATCAAGTTGTCTTGATTATCCCATAGTGCCTCCAAGAAGGTTTCACTAAGGAATGTTAACTTTTGACTTTGATTGTCTTTTAGAACCTTCAAAAAGGTTTCACTAAAAAATACTGAGTTAGAACTTTAATTACCACCTAACACCTCTAAAAAGGTTTCACTAGGAGAGTGTTCTTCTTCTGTATGATTTTGGTCTTGGCCTCCTTTCTATTTTTATTCAACTAATATGTCACCATAGATGTAGTTAAACAAGGTATGATTTTATCAGTCCTAATCGACACTTATGAGAGATGGAATGCCAATAATATGGCTATGTTAGTTGGTGGTAATGGTGTGTGGAATGGTAATAGAATGGGGAGAGGTAGCACAATCCTTATAAAAGATACTAAGAGAACTTATCCTGAAATTGAAGTAATCACCATAAAAAACTACGTCATCTAAATCTGAATATGAGTCTGACTCCATGGACTCTAAATCTGATGTGGAGACTGATGTTATATCTATTGTTGATGGTAAATTTGATATCAATTCAAAAATAAAATGTAACTCTAATGTTGATCCTTCATTTAATGTGGATGTTTGTACAAAGATGTTTTATTGAATGTTTGGTTGATTCTGCTATGGATGTTTTGATTGCCTCAATTAGATAGGTACTGATTGGCTTGGTTGGGGTCTTTATTAGCTTAGTTAGGGTACTGATTGGATTAGTTGAGGTATTGATTGGATTGGTTGAGGTATTGATTGGATTGGTAGGGGTATTGATTAGCTTGGTTGGGATTATGATTGGATTGGTTGGATAGGTATTGATTGGATTGGCTGGGGGTTTGATTGGATTGGCTGGAATTGGATTATTTGGGATTGGATTGGTTAGGGTTTTGATTAGATTAGTTGGGATTATGATTAGATTTGTTGGATAAGTATTTATTGGATTAGTTATGGTTTTGATTGGATTGGTTGTGATGTTGATTGGATTGGTTGGGATCATGATCAGATTAGTTAGGGTTTTCTAAAGTGTGGAATAATTGGCAATAGATGAAGGATGGTCTATGATTGGATAATGTTAGGACATTGTGGATCCTGATTGATCACATGAGCCAAAGGATGAAGTCCTAAAATGGTATAGATAGGGCATTGTGGAGATGGATTTCTTGCATAATCCAAAGGATGAGGTCCTATAAAGATAAGCTTGGGGTGTTGTGGAGCCTGATTACTCACATAAGCTAAAGGATTGGGTCTTAGTATGATAATTCTAAGGCATTGTAGAGCCTGATTGATCACATAAGCCAAAGGATGAGGTCATAAAATGATAAGTCTAGGTCATCATGGAGCATGATGGCTTGCATAAGCCAAAACATCCAAGTTCTCATCAAAAACCATGTCATCCCAGTTGGTAACTTGATTTGGATCATAAGTTGGTAACTTGTTCCCAAAATAGGTCATGATTATAGTCAATTTCTATGGCCATTCTATCATAAATTGGATTGTACATGACTCTACCATAAGCGTAGCTAGACATATCTACATCAATGAATAAATCTCTAAAACAAATAGGTTTTAGAGTTATACAAACTTTGAACAACAATATCTAAAGGACCAAAGGCTCAAATTGGATCTAATGTGGTCAAACAAGGGTAGAACTATATCTCCAAATATTGGTATGAAAATGGAGCTATATATCCAAAATGGTCTATGCTAAAACTTGGCATAAAATAGTCTAATGTAAAATGTCATACACACTAAAGGTCAAGCATCTAAATAAAAAATGACATGTCAAACATTATGCCCAAAGTGTTCTAAGTAAGTCTAAACTAGGAAAAGGAAATGTTGTTAGGTCTTTTGTCCAAATGCAAAGTTAAAATCTAGGCTCAAACAGGTTATGCTAGGACTTTTAGCCAAACAACATCAACATCTATTCTTTAAACAAATATTATGATGGGATTTTAATCTAACAATCTTGAAACACTTTGATATAAACTTGGCACATAGAATAAGACATAAATATGATTAGTTAGTATAAGGCACAAGGCAAAACACACCTGGAGAAAGGTTGTGCTTTCCCTAATAAAGGCACAAACAATGATGGGGATAGGCTCTATAATAAAATAATCAATAATTTTCAAATTTTGGTAGTCAATTAACCTAAGCTATGCAACCCAAAAGAGAGAGATCTATGTATCAACCACTAAAAAATGAGGCCAAAATAGAAATCAATCAATGTTTGAATCTAAACTTGGAAAAGTTAATTGAAAACTTGAATGTTGAAAGCTAAGCTATAGTTGACCAAACAAGATAGATAAATTTAAATAGCATGACCATGAAAATGAATATTCAACAAGTCTCAAATGATTGGTTTTGATAATGATAGTTGAGATAAGACAAGCTTTAAAATAATTTGGGTAGTGTAATGGCGTTATCACTTCCAAAAAGATGTGATCAACGTTTTATTACAAAGAATTGATAAGGCACAAGACTTGAAAATTATTTTGGTAGCACAATGGTACCCATTTAAAATAAGTGACACACACACAAACACATTTAGAAAAAATCTAAGACAAATGTGTGTTGATAAAATGGCTAGCATAATGCCTCTTTGAAAAAAGTAGTGACATATATACAAACTTGATTAGATGTAGTTTTAAATAACAAGAAAGATTTTTAGTCTCAAATCACTAAGAAATAAAATAAAAAATGACCAAAATACTACTAAGTATAATTAGCCTAAATCTTATCAAGGTGTGGCAATATGGGGTTGACTAAAACCTACAAGTTTTTGACCATCTAGATTGATCCCATGTGTAGACACTTTCACATATGCACACAAGAGAAGAAACATGCCAATTGAGTTTACGTCAATCATCTTATTATGAAAATATCTTATCATTTTCACAATCCCTACATACATCACTTGCTTAGCATAGTATGATGTCCATATTGATCATACATCTCAACCCTAGCTTACCACTACTGGAGATGGTTTAACCACTCAAACCATCATTCTAGCGAGCCAATACTAATTTGTATACCCCCCATGGAGAGGGGTTGAAACACTACCAAGAGATGAAGCCCTAGGTCAATGCTTCCCTAGATAACTCTTGAGAGGTAATGATACCCCCTTCACAAGCCAAAATAGATGACAATAAAAGACAAGTAGAAAGACTTTAGGGTTGATTTTAGATCACCCAATACTATGTGAGTTTGGGGAGAGCCTAGGAAAATTTATTTCTATGCTTTATACTAGGTATAAAATGTAATGCAAATCACTTTTGATACCATAAGTTGCCTATAGGGGATGGGGGAGAGAATACACACACTATCTTTTTTTTGAAACAAACAATCAACAAACAAACATGGCATAAACATGAACTTGCTCAAAAACATGTAAACTACATATTTTTTATTTCATTTTAAAGAACCAAAATTGAAATGAGTTATGAAGTTTGGCCCCTTGAAATTGATGAAAACTTGCTAAAACATTGAAAAACATCTAAGGCATAAAAAAGGAACTAAGTTATTTTTAAACACCAAAAGATGATGTGAGCAAGATTAATAACATGTTCAGATTTGATTAGGTTCATTGTTATTAACCAATTGAAATGTTTTGATTAGGTTTATGGAACATTGGCATATTGACAAATTCAAAATAACTTGCACATACACAAACTAAGCAAAAACATAACCATGTTCATTTTAAGCACTATGTATAAGATTAGCCTAATTCATTTTAAACACCAATGTGAAATGTTAAAAACTATTTAAGCTTACAAATTTGTGTTAATGTTTGGATTGGACCTAAAAAAATAAATGAATGTCCCCATTCTTAGATGCACTTTTTATTTTTAGCAAATTATATTTGAATTTGATCTCTCAGGTTTTTATTTAGTTCACATAGTGACCGTTGATGGTCATAGATAACCATAGAAAATTTTGAGGAAATCATGACATTCGATTAGTAGGTAACTATTATTGGTCAAGAAGAATCACCACCAGTTAATAAAGACTGTCGGTGATGACCTATGAACCTGAAGGCAAAACTAGAAAGGATGATATGCATTAGGTTAGGATTGGTTAGATGAAATTTGATAAAAACCTATAAGGTAAAACTTAGTTGATACATTTAGATGATCTTGAAACCTAGAAATTAAGGAATAATATGATAAGAAGAATCAACATGCAATCTTTGGGTCTATTTTTCCCTTGTAACCTGATCATTGATGGGCTCATAAAATCAGTGGTGATTGGGTAGAACCATTGGCAATTTATCCAAACCATTGGTGGTTTTACTTGATCATTGCCAGTCTCTGTGTAGATTTGAGAGATAAAAATAAAACAAAATATGAAAAAAAAATGTTATAAATGTAATTTTAATGAGATTCAAGCATCCATTTCTTAGTTTAAGACTTACATAATGACCTCCTTAATATGTGGGGTGCTCATGGTCCCACCAGGCATGCCATTTGTGATCAAGCAATTTGACTCAAGGGAGGAGGTTAGGATAGTTTTAGTTTCAAAAATAATGAAATCAACACACTATCAAGCTAAAATCTCTAGGCATAGATCATGCAGGGAGCTTAGTGAACAAATAAATTGAAAACACAACTAAAATGCAAAGAAATGATAACTTCTTTCTTCCTTGATTTCTTCATTGGTTTGCTTAGATTGTACTCAAGAAGTCTTCATTAATGGGGTTTGGTATATTCATCTCCTTTTAGCACCATGGTTGATTTAATTTGATTGATTGCTTGGCTTGATTTATACATTATAACACTATGCATTTTCTTCATGAATCAAATCGAGCATTATAACTCTACTACATTCTGAGCTATCTAAATGAAGAGCTCTAGACTTTCTTTTATAGGCATTAAAATGACTTGGAATGGGTTAAATCCTAACCTTGGTTGGCTTAGTTAAATGGAATAGGTGTTGTTTGAGATATTTTACATTTGGAAAACTAACAAAAGGTAATGATTAGATTCTAAGATGCTTTTGATTTTGAATTTTGATTTTTGATAATTGATTTATTTTCTCATGGATGAATTCAATTAGGCTTTGATTAGGAATTGATGTTAATTAATATTTGTTAAGATTTTGAATATTTGTTAATTGATGTTAGGATAATGTAGCAGAACATGTTCATAAGTGTGAAATCATTTGGTGAGTGAAAGGCATCACTTCTACTAAATAAAAGTCAACCTAATTTGCCACTACCCTTTTAGACTGCATACATAAATGGTACCAAAAGTTTTATCCATAATAAATTGTGGTAAACTATAATTAGTTGAAGGTAACTTTTATTTAATATTTGACATTCTAGAGTTTGAACAATAGAGTGTTTATGCCTTGAAGGATATTAAATAAGAACTCATTCGGAGTGTGTGTGAGTATGATGTGTGTTTTAAATTATATGCAACACAACATGCCCAGTAGTTTGTAGGAGGCTTGTTACTTCCTTTTTAATGTGCCTTGCCTCAGAAAACCTTCACTAACCTATGTGAAGCATTAGAATTTACCCTTCACATTTAAGTCTTTGAAAGTATAGATACAGGGATTAGTCCCTTTATAGAAGCCTAGATTGGTTTTTATGACATACTAGTTAGAGAAGCTCACTATGAATAGTACTTAATACACAATAATTTATGGTGTATTGACTATGAAGTGGAAGGTCATAAAATAAATAATTATCCCAAGAGGAGTATTCACATAGTGGTAAATTAGTGCCATGAGATCTACCAAAAATTCCTTGATGTGAGATATTTACCCTTGCTTCAATGTGCTACTCAATCTAAAGTATCATCATACTATAAAATATGTTATATATATACAAATGATAAAAATGATTTTCAACTTATGAGTAAGATTCATGAATCAGGCATGTGAGGTACTCATTAGACCTATGTGTCTAACAACTAATAAAATGGTAGAGGTTGATCCTATATAGCTTGTGATCATGGATGTAGAGGTGGTCATTTTTTTCCATAGAACCTAGTATAAGTGCAACTCTCTAGATCATTACCAATGTGACTAAACGGTCTATTCAACCTATGCCTTTTATAAGACTGAGTATCATCTAAAAGAGTGCATATAACTGTATGATGCCATCACCAAAGAGTGAAATGATAAGGGTGTTAGGATGATACCGGTTGAAAAAACTCCATATGTTCAATGGAGACCATGCCCTACCACTCAAACTAGACCTAAGGTAAATATTACTACATGAAGTGACATTCATTCTCAGTCAGTTTCAAATATACCCTTTGACAAGGTTCAATGGGAAGAACCTCATGTGAAGTGCTACCTAGATGTTTAGTAGTAAAAACAAGTATTTTAGGACAATGAATTTTGTGTGGGAACTACAAGGTGAAATTGAATTCCTTGAGGATATAAATGATACTATACAGGTTAAAATGTAGAAAGCCTTAGTACTCACAAACTTGATGTGTGATAAGTTTTATGAATTATATGAAGACATCATTCCCCTTTTAAGGAACTAAGCCATCAAACACTAAAACCTATAGAGGATTGTTTATTGAACCACACACTATGATAAGAGGCTTGTGTCCAGCCTAATATGGAGTGTGATAAAGAAATATTAATAAATGTAACTATTGATGGTTGTATCATTAAGGATATACTAACAGACACTGACACAAAGGTGAATTTACTAAGGATGATTGTATAAATATGGTGAGATTTCCTTTTTAGGCTTCTCCACATGTATTTTTCATGGATAATAAGACTCATGCACTACCCATAAGAGATCTTAAGGATGCCACCATTGACATTTTGGGTGTCACATTCAAGGTTGACTTTGAAGTAATTGAGTTAGATAAAGTTGATGATTTTTTATCTCTTTTGGGTCATCCATGGTGCTATGAAAACAATATTGACTTGAGCATTAAAATGCTACACCAATTTTGAAAATGATGATAAACACATTATGATTACCCTAGACAATGCTAAGGGATCTCTTTTTGCTAAACCATTTAATATTGAGAAGAATGTCAATCATATCTATAATGTCATAACTTGGGGAACTAAGACTCTTGATCCTAGTCTAGATGGTATATTATAGTGGTGAATGCACAATACATTTATAACACTACCAATAATGCATACATACATTGGGATCACAAAGAATATGATCTTACTAGATGAATTTGTGTATAGTTGGTAATTGAGAGGATGTTCTAGGCAAGATGCTTAAGTGTCATAAGTTTTTTTGCCTCATTGGTGGATATTTTATGTTTGGATCACCCCTATAGATAGATCAAACACCTAGGTTTCATGGTCAAATTGAGGTGTAGGAGTTTTTACAGTATTTGGAAGCTTTTTATGTGCTTTAATATGAATGATTGAGCTTGCTTATCCATGTTATTTAAAGGACAACTGCTTGATGGTGGGAAACTCACCATCATATTTTTTTAACCTAATATTGAGTACACAATACCATGAAATATCATTTATATTATGATAATAATGTTTTCACTACTTAAGCTATGATGGTGTTAATGTTCTAGAAGCTCATCTTGAGGACTATGAAAATATTTGGAATGCTGATAAGACTTATTTGCCTAAATATTTGTGGGTTCATAAATTTTACTGCACTTTATGAATTTAGGATAGATCATGGTACATTCATCAATAATGATGCCTGGACACATTATTTTGGAGAAACATTAGAATTAATATGATTTTATCACTATCCTACTCATCCCCTCACATGGATTTACACCTATCTCTTCAAGCGATCAGTCAAGCTATTATAGGTGATCCAATGTTAGTTGAAGATTGCGTATGACATATAGATGGCATGCATGAGGATAGCTTGTCCATATTTCAATAACATGATAATCCTACCAAAGCTCATTACAAATTGACTCTCAACTAAAACATGTAATGAGGGAACAAATATGGAAGGGCAAGCAAAAGGTTGTGTACCAAGTTGAGGAAAGTACTAGTTTTGACCTGCAAGATCCATCACTTGACCAATTAGCTTTACATACTAAATATGGGGCACAAAATGTTAGAGAAACCATAAAAATTAAGAATCAACTATATTCAGATATACTCTATATGGTTTAATAAAATAGTGGAATGGAGGACACACGTAAAATGACCAATATGGGGAATTATTGGTTTGATACTGAGGTCACCAAGTTTTTAAAACTTCTATAAGAATATCAAGATGTTTTCACACATAATTACATAGAGATAAAATGAATACATCCTTCATTGGGAAATATACACATCAAGTTAATTGAGGGTGGTTGACTGGTAAGAAAAAGACCATATGAAATTAATCCTAATCTATGCACTCAGGTGAAAGAGGAGATTGATAGTATATTGCATGTTGGCATTATCATTCCTATTGATGAATCTGAATGGGTGAGTCCCATGGTGATTAGTATCAAGAAGGATGGTAACATTTTCATTTGTGTAGATTATAGGGTACTCAATGCTACTTACATAATTGACCCTTTTCTAATGCCTTTCATAGAGGAAATTTTAGGAGTTTCTAGGTGTGAGACTTACACCTTCACCAATAGGTTTTTAAGCTATAATCAGGTCTAGATCATAGAAGAAGATAAACCAAAGACCATATTTTTAACTAAATGGGGTTCATTCTCCAAAAATAGAATGCCTTTTAGTCTAAATAATTCCCCAACTATGTTATCACATATTATGGTAGAAGCTTTTAAGTATTTTATTCACAAGTTCCTTCAAGTATACTTGGATGACTGGACCGCATATGGTTTATTGCATGATCATTATGCTAATCTTTGCCTCATGCTTGAGTTCTTATTTCAACTTTATATTTATTTAAATATAAATAAGTGTGTCTTTGATACTCCTTTTGGAATTTTATTATGTCAAATTATCTATCATGATGGACTACAAGTAGATTCGACTAAGATTTTCATCATTATTTACCTTCTAGCACTGACCACCCAAAATGAGGTCCATGCCTTACTAGGACACATGAAGTACTATAAAAAATTAATTTATGGATATGCTAAGATCATAGTGACATTGGAGTAAATATTTAAATATAATGGTCAATTGTTATGGATAAATGCTCACCAACAAGCACTCATAGTGCTCAAGGACAAACTAATCACTATGCCCTTTCTTTAGTATCTAGACTAGACAAATCCATTTCATGTACATGTTGACACTTTAGTTATGGTAGTTGGTGTTATCCTTGCATAACTTGGTGAGGGAAGTCTTGATCATCCCATCTACTTTTCCAATTAAAAGCTCACTCTAGCTGAAAGGAATTACTTAACTATAGAATGAGAAGCTTTGTGCATGGTGTATGTGCTCTAGAAGTTTTGCTAGTATTTTTTAGCCACCCTATTCATTTTATTTATAAATCATGAATCACTTAAGTGCATCATGAATAATCTAGTTTTGTAAAAACACATTTAGCGATGGATTATTATCTTTTAGGAATTTCAATTTTCTATGATGGTAAAACTAGGTAAGAATAATTGTGGACCATATCATTTATCATGCATTGAATCCAGTGAATAGGCATCCACAATAGAGGATGAATTACCTGATGTACAACTTTTTCAAGTCATGTGTGTACCTAAGGATTTGTAATATATCATAGCTTTCCTTAACATAGTTTTAATGCTAACCCATATCAACATTTAAGATAAAAAGCAATTGGTTGTCCACATTACTAGTTTATATCTAATTTGAGATGACCTTATAAACTTGGAAGGGATGAAGTATTAAAAACATGAGTAATGAAAAATGAGCATGTTAAAGTTCTTCAAGAGGTTTATGAAGGTGTTTATAGAGGATATTATGTTGGTGATGCTACAAATCAAAAGGTTATATTAGTTGGGTTAGGGTGGCCCACTTTATCAAAGGATACCAAAGCTTATGCATGCTAATGCAATATCTTTCAACACATGGGTAAACTAAACTAGAGGGATATTATGGCCCTTCATCAATTACTTTCTCATGAACCCTTTGAGAAATAGGTTTTTGATTTTGTTGGGCCCATTACTCCTATGCCAAGGTATTTTAACACATGTTATATCATTACCACCACTGACTACCTCACTCACTAGGCTAAAGCAGTGCCCACACAGGAGTGTACTATTAAAACTACCACCAAGTTTCTTTGGGAGAATATCATCACAAGGTATGAATGTCATTTAAGTTTGGCTAGTGACCATGGAACTCATTTCATAACAAGATAATATTCATCATTTTAGTTGAGTTCATGATTACACACCACAAGTCTACACCATATCACCCTCAAGATAATGGTACAATTGAAGCTTTCACTAAAATCTTGGGTCATACATTGACAAAAAATTTCACTATTGGTCATACTAACTGGGATAATCGCATTTCTATAGTATTATGGGCATATCAGACCATGTTTAAAAGGTTGAACAAGAGCACTCCTTTTTACTTTGTCTTTGGTGTTGAGGTAGTTATCCCAGTTGAGTTACTTGTACCTTATTTTTTAATGCACATGTTAGTTAGTTGGATGATGAGACATCTCTAAAATCATGCCTGAATGATTTATTATAGCTAGGTGAAACACATATTCTCATGTATTGGAGTCAAAGAGTGGAGAAATAGAAATAGAAAGCCTGCCATGACACACATATTAAGAATAATACTTTTTATCCTAGTATGCATGTGCTAGTCTATGACTCCAAGTTTTCACACCACTTTGGTAAACTTCACATACATTGGGATTGTTCATTCATTATTCATAGCAGTCATCTCACAAACATGTGCAATTTGAATCAATTAGGTGGCCAACTCTTTCTAGGCCATTTCAATGGTAGTGGGTTTTGACCCTACCATTTTGAGTGATACTTTCATTTTATTAATAAGGCGTATGCCACTAGATTAGTTTCTAGGATTTTGGTTTGTTTTTTAATAAATAAAGGCATTATTTGTGCACCTTTTGCTCAATTTTAGATTAGGACTTGGTTCTCTCTTATTTTCTTTGTCATAATGTGGAAGATCATGAACATATTTTATTGTGGGGTAATTGTGAATGAATTAAATCTAGAGTGCACAAAGGAAAATATGTAAGGAAATGCATACAAAAAGGGGTGCAAAAGTAAAATCACATAAGGATAAGAAGATATGCAATATGTAGCATGTAACCAATATAAAGAGATGAAGATGGAAAAAGTAGGTTCCCACATTGGAAAATGGAAACTTTTAAATTCTTTTTAAAATTTTCATGCACTACAAGAAAAGTGTGGGATGTGAAAGTTAAATGTGACAAAGTGGTAATTATAATGGCAAGCATGCCAATGGGACATCATGGTATATTGTTAGAGGCATTAATGAGTGAAATGATAGATGAAGTCATGGAGAATTAAATATGGGATAATCCTAAAAGCTATAAAATGTTAAAAAATCTTCATTTTAATATTTTTTTATTGTAAATTCTTGAATTTATAGAGCTAAACAAAGTATTTTCAAGTTATTAGAAGGATAATTCATCAAATTTTATAAACCAATTCATGATTGTGAATTATGGTGATTATCATGAATGGTGAGACTAGTGAAATTGTGATTAAAAGAATGTGGATGAAAGAGTTTTTGATTTAAGGTGTTGGCATCTTCCATTAGATAACACTAAAGTAGTAAAGTTGAGGGAGTTTTAAATAGTAAACACATATTATTTCAAGAGATTCAAACAATTATACCCCAACCTTCAGGGTCCTTAGAGGGTGATGTGGCCAAATAAGAAGGCCTAAAAAAACATGCCTTTACCTATGATCTATGAAGAGGAAGAATTCAAGGGCACAAAAGGATATATGGTTTTGATTGGAGAGAAATTTCCCAGTTTGTTTGGCATGGAAATGGAAAATTTGGCATAACACACATAGGGAACATATATTAAGAAAGAACCAAAGATGATGCATGAAGCAAAGAAGAAAATCATAACACTTACTCCCCCTATATTGATTAAAGAAATAAAATACCCCAAGTTTGTGTTTCAAACTAAGAATTAGGAATCTAAGGTGTCAATTTTTTAAGTGTTTGATTATAATCACCAACAACCTAGGAATGAGATAAAATTACAATGCAATTATAGGTTTGAATGCCACTCTTACTTCCACAATGTCTCTTACATTTTATATATATGTTTTACATTACTTTTATATAAAAAAATTCTAGAATGAAATCATTTATGATTTAAAGATTTTCAATATTTTTAATGATGCCAGAGTGTTCCATCTCTTCCATTTACCTTATTTCAGGAAGTCCATAGAGTTCATGAGATTTTTGATCTTGCACATCCATGATGACAACTTTTAATTTGCAGGGCACATGATGCATATCACTACCCAAAAAAGCAAGAAGGTCATAAGTTTACAATGCTAAGGCATTGACCTTAATTGGGACCTAGATGACCAAGATGAAATTGAGAAAATGGTGGTGACACTAGAGCATAATAAATAGGGCCATGTCATGTACAGATCTAGTCTCTAGGATCTCACCCTTTAGATAACTACACACTTGGACATGACCATGATTGGAAGAGTTGACATATAGAATTAAGTTGATATGGTGCACATTTACATTGCAAACCAGATGGCCTAGGGGCTTAAGTATAATTATTCCCAATAATTTTTCAAGCTAATCATTATAGAGTAGAAAAGGCCCATTGTTTATTGAATCAAAAGTTCACTTGGGGTGAAATTATTATTTTATTAGTATTTGATGAGATTGGTGTCCCAAAATAAATCAACAGTGAATTGAAGTGGGCCTACCCAAATAAAAACAAGTCTCTAACTAAATGGTTCAAACCATTCCCCTACCTTAGCACCATTACCCCATCCCACAAGTTAAGAATGAAGGGATGGTTTGATGGGTTGAAGGAAGCATTTGGGAAGGAATGACATGCCCCTAAGTAATTTCTCACATAGATGGGGGATCAATATCAATTTATAGTTAAGCATCACTATTCCTTAGTACACGTTTGGATGGAATTTATAGCTAACTTATCTGGGTGGCTCAAAATACCTTATGTTTTCATGACTAGGTATTTCATGAATCTTATGAATCAAATATATGATGCACGCTTGGTGAAAATTGATGTTTATATGATTAAAATTGAGGCTCACACTCTTTATAAATTATATGTATATCTACGAAAGAAGTATTATTAAGATAATCATGAATCAGATAACACCAATATTAAAAAACATTAGATCATGATTGGGGATAAAGTTCACTTGATGTACTATATGTTAAAGCCCAAGAAGAAGACATTAGGGAGTAGTGAGGTTAGAAAATAAACCATTCCCCCCATCATAAATTTAAAGACATTAGAAGGAGAAGAGGCTAGGGCATGATGCTAGTTTGAGTACTCAATAGGAACAATAAAAGAAACAAAGGACTACCCGTTCACCACCATGAGATTGTAGGTGACTGTAGGTTGAAAATAAGAAGGCTCTGATTCTACCACATAGACATATTTTACTTCAAAACAAGATATTTTTATGCAAAAAGTTGGGGAATCTAAATAAAGAGTGGTGACTCTTGAAGCACCACATGAGAGGGGACCTTCCCATAAGAATCAAAAGGAATCCACCCTATAAATAGAGAAGGAACCCTATCGAGCACATCAATAATAGTCTACCATTGAAGGCACATAAGTAGAAATTGGGAATCCCATTAGTGAATAGGGGGATGTCATAGGCATAAATTTGGACATTGGTGACTTAGATGCCATCATAAGTCACCAACAATATGAGCTAAACATTAAATTATTTGAGTGAGACCCCAATAGAGTGAAAGATATATTAGAGGGAAAATCACTAAGAGGGGGGTGAATCCATGATGCAATAAATTCAATTCCAATTCCAAAACTTCAAACTCTTAGCCACTCAACAAAAACATTCATGAAGCACATAAACCAATTATTGCAAAGAACAAAGGAAAATATGCAAGATAAAAACACATACACATAGATTATGTGAAAAACCCTCATGGGGGATAAAACCCAATCTCAATTCTACAGAAAAGTGGACTACAGTCCTATAATAGATTTACAAACAAGAGACTTTAGTGAAGCACCCACTTTATAAGGAGAACCAACCCCTAAGCATGAACAAGTACCCACTTATCCTAGATGTGGAGCACCTGCATAACACATTCTAATACCAAAAACTCTAGAGATATGATTAAATTTCAATTTTATGGAGAAATAGTGAACAATAACTCTCTTCAACCCTTTACACTATCTCAAGCCTTCATACACAAACAATGCATCCAAAACAAACTTTTGGATCACTCTACACCTCTTCGCTCATACTCAATCTTCAACCTAATAATAATACTATTATAAAATTAGAAATATGACCTCTAGGTCACACAAATATTCCTTATACTGATCTATTCTTCAATCCATCTAACAAACACTCTCACACTTCTCTTTTCTTTGCTTGTCAACTCTAGAAACCTTCATCTTTGTTTATGCTCTTTATAGAGCCCTTACGATCACCATATTATTATTTGGATATAAGACATACCTTAACTATTAATTATTATATCACACTTAAAATAATATTAATTTCACCTACATATATTATCCATAGCTTTGATAGATCACCCTTAAGAAATAACATCTTTCAATTGGGCCTAAGAAGCCCTTATAAGTCCATCGAGACCTATTCATGCTTTTAACACTTCACCAAGCAAAAATTAAATATAAAAAAACCATCAAGTAAATCCTTCTTGAGTCACTTTCATAATAAATTCAAACCCTTAGTCAAATTTAGACCATAATAAATACAAGTGTACAACTAGTCAAACCTCCAAATCATTTTCCTAGATTTACCTTAGAGTTACCTACTACTTTTACTTTTATACCACCATCAAATTTATCCATAATAAAAATTTATTAACAAAATATTATGGACTGGTGTTCCTTTATAAATTCAAATATTTGAATTCTAACAATCATTTTTTAATGCAAATTTGACTATGGAAACTAGTGAAATATGCCTGAGAGACCAAATTTGCACTACAATAACCTTTTCTAGACATCATTTCAAGACTTAAAATTTTAAACACATGATCTAAGAACAAATATAAATAAACCCATGTGACCACTTTATTTTGACACCTTCACATGTGTGAATGTTGTTGTCATCAATCTTCTTACTTAAGAAGTCTTGCCAAGATGACTAGGATAACCTAGACCTTCAAAAGACTATTCCAATGGATTCATTTCATTCCAAAAGCATACCAAGAAATATTTACCCCTCATATTAACCATAAAACATGGTTAAAACATCACTATCGTCCATCACCTTGCCTATAAAAGCAAACACAATAGGGTCCATGCATGATCACTAAGGAACACTTTGTCATTAAAATCCATGCATACATATCAACTCATGGAAACTCTTGGCCACCTTAGGGACATAATTTAAAACAATTCAACAATATACCCATTTTTAATTGATTTCAACACTTGTAAATGTTTTCAAATCCAACAATAAACCTATGCACATACTCTTTCTCCCTTTACAAACACTTTCTCCCCCTTTGACACAATGACAAAGTGGGCTTACCTACTGATCCTGAAGACCTATAAATATTTTCAAAGTCAACATCAATAACGTATTTCCTCTGAGAGATTATATAAACTCCCCCTATCATTGTGCATATCATTCCTTATCATGACTACCTTAAGCCTACTCATTGACAACACTCTTCTTTGACCATGCACTGCTATATGAATAAGAAATGAACAATATGAAGAAAATAGGAGTGATAAAACCTTGAGAACACTAAGAGGGACTCCTCCTAAGTCACCTAAAATTGGAAACCCTTTTTTCACCTTATGACCATCTCTAACCATGATGAAATTTCATAGTTGCCTTCAAATTTTCTCTCACAAGCCACCCATAGAATGAAGAGTGGTCATTAAAGATATTTATCAAGCATATATGATACATAAATATAATTGAGAAACATATTCATTGACAACATACCTTTGTTTTTTGAAGAAAATGACCAAAAATCACTCTTTTTCACACTAACTTACCTAGAGGCCTAATAGCCCTATCTGAACCTTGCAGAGCCCATAACTATCTGTGTATGCACCCTCATGAATTTAAATTTCATATTTGATGGAAAATAATATTCCCATTCATGCATGAAAAGAATCATCATCCAAATCTTCCTCTACACCATAGATGATTCATAAAATAACTTGTTAATTAGCCCTCTATTTGCACAAAATCTCAACCATAGGTCAAACTATACTCTTCCAAATGACTATAAAGAATTTTTTGAGCACCTTTTTAGCTATTTCAATATATTAATCAACCTTAGACTTCAAATCCTTTGGGAAGGTCACTAACCCATATGGTATAAAACTTAGGGAATAAAAAAGAAACAAGGTCAACTTACCACCTTTTGATCAATTCAATCTCTTTAAACATATCTCACACTTGGAGATAAATAATACACAATTATGGACACATTTTTTAGGTTTGAATCCTTTGGGAACCCATAAAACCATGAAATGGTTTTTGACCTACTAGTCCTTAAGCAAGGAATGTCATACCTGAGAGCCTTCAAAATTATTAAACTTCCCCTCAAAATACCTTAAAACCCTAAAACCACTTGGATCATATCTTTATCAGCTCAAAATACTTTTATATTCTAAAAATTCATCTTGAACACTCACCAGTCTTCATTTGACACCTGAAACTAGTCATAATGTGCATACATACCATGTGTACAAAACAATCACTATGCTAAAACACATTATAATGATCATGGAATACTTATAACCTCTCCTAAACACCTTTTTAACATAGACACATCAAATCCAATTGGCCTCTACCCTTGGTTAGCTTCATATATTTCAAATGCATCAATTTTGCAAGATACACACACACTAGGTAGTGAACACTAAACAAATGGTCAAATTGAATAAATGGTCATGAATGACTCTTTTAACTAGATGAGCACATATAAACCTATATAATATACTTATAAAAGTCCTCTCCACACTCCATATCAACCTTACCTTCATTGTTTATGATTTTACCTTCTAAACAAAGCATCAAAATTTGACTAAAACTTGCTTTTAGGACCAATGTCCCTGAATAGATTTCTTGAAGATTTTTATCACAAAACTATGTATAAAGATTATGAAATTGTTAATCACACTTAACCAATTACCTTTTAATGATCAAAACAAGTCTTGGTAATATAAGATCATCTATTCTATACCAAAATGGCATTGGTCTTAAAGACCAATCAACAACTCTGTATACCTTTGTACTTTGTTCATCACCTAGAGCACACATTTGCTTCTACATATAAAATATGTATCCTAAGAAGCATAGGTAGAGACACACACTTGTCATAAAGGGACTTAAGGTACCAAAACTTAGGATAATCCCATATCTCGATGCTCTCACTTGACTTGCAGTCTTGCCTCATCATCAAATTGACTTTGACTAGGTTCCTAACTTCATTCTTTCCTTTTGAATTAGAATCCTACTTGATCTTCTTGTCCCCTTGGGAAGATAAAGATTTATATTTAACACTTTATCTTGTACCTTTTTATGTCATGAAAATATTCCATTTTAAACCTATTTTTCATTCACCTCCTTGGGTCTTCATTCATTATGTCTCCTTTTCTTCATGTTATGATGGTTGTTCTTAGAAGTAGAATTCTGACCAGTATTGTAAAACCTTTCTATATTACCTCTCTCTTGACACTTGAAAAATTTAAGTTTATTTGATTTTACATACTTTGCGTATGGGCCATATGATGAATCTTTAAAGTTTCATTATCCCATTCATACACCTGATCATATGATTTCCTAATGAAGGCATTGCAAGACCTTGTAATATGACCAATCCCTTGACACCTATAACACAAGATGTCATGATTTCCTTATGGACCGATTGACTATATTTAGTGATTATATTCTTTATGTTTATCATTATCTTGATCATAATTCCATGCAAATCTCTTACTAGGAGATTTTGTCTTGCAATCAATGATCCTATGTCCAAACTAATGATATGAATAATAGTAACCATTGAAGGCATTTTCATACTTTAATGCATTAGGTTGATTGCTTTGATTTAAAATTTTGTAGATTTTAAAGTTATACTTCTTATTCATATTGTCATTCTTCTTGTCTCTACTGGAACTCTCCTTAGCATGATTAGTCTCCTAATCTATCATCATTGTCTTCTCGATCTTATTATCCTCTTGAACATCTTCATGGAACCCTAGGCTTGAATTATCATTTGATACCTTTTGAATTATCAATAGGTAATTAAGGTCAATTGTAATTTTCTCAAATTTTTGATATGTTTCAAGCTTGGTCATAGCTTTATCTAGTTTCATCTACAAAGACTCCATCTTTAATTTATATTTAGTACTTTCTAGTAGGTTGTGGAGCTAAAAGCTTCACTAATGTAGACATGGAGGAGGTTGCAGAAGGGTTGTGGAGTGTTACTATCACCGACGTCGGTCAGGCCAATCGACGTCGGCAGGGTAGAGATAGGAAGCAACCAATGTCAGTCAGTAGTCGGCTGGCATCGGCAACCACCAGGCAGACAGGGACCGACGTCGGTCACCTGTGGTTCGATCTATGAGTATATTATAGGCAGTTAGTTGACAAACCAAGTGTTTGCATGTTTAGAGCTAATTTTAGACTAAGAGCTACAGATTTAATTATTGTAATTAGATGTCTAATTATTGTTTGGATGAGATCTATATAATAGACTCATGGATTGTATTGTAAACTTGTGCTAGAGAGTAAGAGAGCAATATTATAAGCTCCTTCTGTGTGTGAGGTGAGAAATGGTGTGTTCCTCTTAGTGCCACAGTACCAAGTGTGGGTGTTGGATTGGAGAATCAGTAGGGTTCTTCATGTATGTATGATATTGGTCATCAGGTGAGCATGACTTTTATAGGATATCTACATGGTAAGTAGGATCATTGATTTGCAGATGTATGTGTGTGCAAGGTCAAGGTTCACAGGTGTGTAGAACCAAGTTGATTTGTAGGTGTGCAAGATCAGATAAGACAACAACACAACAGGGAGCAGAATCAGGTAGGATCTACTTGGAGTACATTGTGTACTTAGATAGAGCAAGAGAGGAAGGCAAGGAAGATCCTTCCATAAGTAAGGTCTATTGAGGTACAGGTTATTGTAGGTTTAGGGGAGATCTACTTGGAGTATGTTTGTGTACTTGTGGAGTGTGTGGAGCACTTATGGAGTGCGTGGAGCATAGGTATAAGGTGAACACCAACTCAGTGTTTGAGTTGGGTGTTGGGACCTAAGAGAGAGAGCTTTGAGGAGAGAATTACTATTCACTTGAGGTGTGGGAAGCCTCTGAAGAGGTGGTAGAGAAGAAGTGGCATCTTCTTTATTGTATTATTTTTTGTATGAGTATTAATACAAGTTGTGTATTGTCTCTCATATCTTTTGTTATTTTTGGATTCTAGTTACTTGCTGATTTTGGTTATTTCTGCATATTAAGTTGCTTGTATTTGGTAACAAATTGTGTGCTTTTGGTATTCATATCCCAACACGTGGTATCAGAGCTAAGGTTGTAGGAAGCGGTTTTGTGTTTGGTTATAGGTCACTCTCAGGGGTTTTTGATTGAGTGGGAGTAGAGCAATAACAGATCAAAGTAAGCTAAGAATGGAGGAGTTGAAAAGCATAGATGGTCACTTATGGTCCTATGGAAAGAAAGAGCAGGTAAAAGAATATTGTTGGTTGGTAGCAGATCAGCATGAAGGAACTGAAGATGTAGATGTAGCAGGTGTTATTGCACAAGATGCTTTGAGAGGTTTCTTGGATAAAGTTGAATCTTGGATAATAGGTTCTGTTGCCTCTTTCCATGCAGCCCTAGGGAGAGGAGCTGGTGAGCCTTGCCAAAGAATTGGCAAAGGGGAAGTGAAGCTGAAATTGTAGGCAGAGGCCAACACATGGGTGTTGAAGGAGGTCATGCAGGTCCCAGGTTTGGAGATGTGGCTAATTTCTTCAGAAGAGTTGGGTGATGAGAGATGCACAAGAACTCTCACAGTGGATACACTTGAATTAGCTGGTGGTAAGAAAATAGGTACTCTTTATCTACTTGTTTATATTACTGATTCTTCTTTTGTTGTGGAGACGTGGCTTCGTAGGCTTGGTCACATGAGTAGGAAGGAGATGCATGTTCTTAAGCAGAAGATAGATATATTTGACAGGCTCAAGAACTGGAAAGCCTTGGTGTTTATGGAGAAGATGGCGGATAGAGACCAATGGATGCGCTGGATACTTCTAAGCAGGGCAGTTTGGACATGGGACTTGATTCAAAGGAGCTCACAGGTAAAAAGTCATCACTTATAGAAAACATAGGTACCAGCATCGGCAAGAAAACTGACATCGATAGTAGGTAAGACTGACATCGGTCACTAGGATCGATGTTGACAACAGGTGGACACCGACGTCAGTAGGGTTGGTAGTCAAGACAGGCACATGAACCGATGTCAGTTAGATGCAGACTGTGTGGTGACCGAGGTCGGTCACTATAATAGATTTTGGGTGGATAGCATGTTGTCAAGGAGTCTTAAATGCCCATAAAGAGGACTAAAGATGTAAGTAAGCCTCAAATTCATTGTTCCTCTTCTTTATACTTGTTGCTGATTGCAGAGCAGGAAGGATCCAGGAAACAATGGGAGCATGGTAGGTATATGATGTAGAACCAAGCAGAGATTTGGTAGGGTTGCCAACAGGTATGAAATCACAGAGACAAATGGATACCTTAGTTTAAGAATAGAGAGAATGAACATGTGAGATAGAAGGCCAGGCATATGGTCTTGAGGAAGCTACAGGATAGTGGTACAGGTTTTGACAGGTGGATGACAAAGCATGACTTTAGTCAATGTCAGGGTAACTACTATGGTTTGTCTTACTAGAGGGATGATAGTCATGACATCATTCTATTACTATATGTGGATGGTATGTTTGCTAGTAGGTTTATACATACAAGGTTTTGTTGAGCTAAGGGTAAGATTAGTTCAGTGGTTTGCTATAAAGAATTTGGAGCAGCAAAATTCTTTGGCATGGGAGACATGGAGATAACAGGTTGATTTTGTTTCCAGTGGGAGCTGATGTGAATCAGGTGTTGGCGAGGTTCATTACGTAGGATGCAGAGCTAGATCACACTAAGGGCTGGATAGTTTAGTGTCCGCAATCACATGAGGTCTGGTATAGATCTAAATTTGCCCAAGCAGTGGGTGTTGTCAGAGAGTTAGAAGCCAATTCAGAGAAGTGAGTTCTCAGGGATGTGAGAGGGACCAGAAGCAAGGATTCATGCTATTTAGGGTCAGGACTACACTACATATGTTTATAGATGTAGATGCGGCAGGGTACTTGGATGACAGGAAGTGCACCACAAGTTGTGTGGTGGGTTGTCTTCAGGGTTGATCTTGAAGAGGGATACAAATCAGGAAATAGATTAGATAGGGTATAGGTACAGGTACAGTGCAACTATTTATCTCCAAGTGGGAGATTGTTAGGTTATGGAGCTAAAAGCTTCACTGATGTAGACATGGAGGAGGTTGCAGAAGGGTTGCAGAGTGTTACTGTCACCGGCATCGGTCAGGCCAACTGACATCAGTAGGGTAGAGACATGAAGCAATCAACGTCAGTCAGTAGTCAGCCAGCGTCAGTGACCACTAGGTAGATAGGGACCAATGTCGATCACCTGTGGTTCGAGCTACGAGTTTATTATGGGTAGTTAGTTGACGAACCAAGTGTTTGCATGTTTAGAGCTAATTTTAGACTGAGAGCTACAGATCTAATTATTGTAATTAGATGTCTAATTATTATTTGGATGAGATCTATATAATAGACTCATGGATTATATTGTAAACTTGTGCTAGAGAGTAAGAGAGCAATATTATAAGCTCCTTCTATGTGTGAGGTGAGCAATGGTGTGTTCCTCCTAGTGCCATAGTACCAAGTGTGGGTGCTAGATTCGAGAATCAGCAGGGTTCTTCATGTATGTATGATCTTGGTCATCAGGTGAGCATGACTTCTATAGGAGATCTACATGGTAAGTAAGATCATTGATTTGTAGATGTATGTGTGTGCAAGGTCAAGGTTCATAGGTGTGTAGAACCAGGTTGATTTGCAGGTGTCCAAGATCAGATAAGACAGCAACACAACAGGGAGCAAAATCAGGCAGGATCTACTTGGAGTACAGTGTGTACTTAGATAGAGCAAGAGACGAAGGCAAGGAAGATCCTTCCATAAGTAAGGTCTATTGAGGTGCAAGTTGTTGCAGGTTTAGGGGAGATCTACTTGGAGTATGTTTGTGTACTTGTGGAGTGCGTGGAGCACTTGTGGAGTGCGTGGAGCACAAGTATAAGGTGAACACCAACTCAGTGTTTGAGTTGGGTGTTGGGACCTAAGAGAGAGAGATTTGAGGAGAGAATTACTGTTCACTTGAGGTGTGGGAAGCCTCTGAAGAGGTGGTGGAGAAGAAGTGGCATCTTCTTTATTATATTCTTTTCTGTATGAGTATTAATACAAGTTGTGTATTGTCTCTCATATCTTGTGTTATTTTTGGATTTTAGTTACTTGTTGATTTTGGTTATTTCCACATGTTAAGTTGCTTGTATTTGGTAATCAATTGTGTGCTTCTGGTATTCATATCCCAACACATTCTTCATCCTTACTCTTTACCTCTTCAAAAAGGGTACAAGACTAAGTTTCAAGATGTTGAGTGATTTTTTCTTTCTCTTTGAATTCATTGCTCATCCTTTCTTCAAAGAACCCAAATTGTTTCTCATAGGTCTTGATCAAGGATGCTTGCTTTCTGTTCTTTCCTTGTAGAAGATTCAAATCTTCAAAGGTATTCAAATATTTGTCTTCAAGAGTGACTTTTTCATCTTCTTCCTCTGAGCTATCTCCACCAAAGAGATATCTACCTAAAGAACATTTACCTTCATCATCCACAAGAGCCATGAATAGTGTCTCATTGTCCTCATCGTGAGATGAATCATCACTATCTAATGTGTTTCCTTTTTCTTCAATAAATGAGTTACTATCTTCATGGTAAAGGCTCTTACTACCTTTATATAACTCTTTACCATTTTTCCTATTGAATAACTTTCTATACTTTTTAGGACCCTTATATTTCTTATGATCATGCTCATGAGATTCTTTATGAGCTTCATTATATTCAAACTTGCCTCTGTCTAGGCACTTAGCTATAAAATGACCAAATTTACCTTAAAAACATTTAAAATGAAGCTTCCCTTCATATTTACCTAATCATACATTCAATTTTATTTCAATAATGTATTCAAGTTGATCTTCATTAAGATCAAAGTCTTCAAGGCTTAACATGCTCTTCTTTCCTTTTGTCTCCTTGATCACCTTGAAGGCTACTTCATTCTTTGGTGGTTTGTCCTCATTGATTCTCATCTCATTGGTATTAAGGATGCCATGCAATTCATCCATCTTCATCTTGGCTAGATCATGAATTTCTTCCATAGTAGAAAATTTTGAATCAAAATTGAAGGTGAGAGACCTTAATACTTTCTATACTATAATAGCTTCTTCAATCTCTTCTCCAAAACCTATGATCATTTTCACCACATAATAAACCCTTAAAAGATAGGATGCCATAGTATATTCATCCTTCATTTTGAGGCCCTCAAATTATCTTCGATAGGTCTATATTTAGCCAACTTAACATTTGAATCCCCTTTATAGATAATCTACAATATGTCCTAGATTTACTTGGTAGACTTGTAATATATTACCTTGGTTAACTTAGGCTCTGATAGGCCATAAATGATAGCATTCATAGATTTATAATTTTTCTCACTCAACTTCTTGTTAGCTACACTAGTTAGAGGAGTATGAGGTATATAATACCTATCCATATAGATTATTAAATATCAAAACCTAGAGACATGATGTAGGTATTCATCCTTGCACTCTAAAAATTATAGTTGGAACCATTTAATAGTAGTGCTTTCTTAGTATAGAAACCACCTTGCATTTGATGACTACCCATTATACCTTTGATCACCTTCAAGTGGTTAAATTTGAAAATAAGGTGAGACTATGATACCAATTGTTAGAGGTAAAATCACTAAAAGGGGGGGGTGAATCAATGATGAAAGTAATTCAATTCCAATTCTAAAACTTCAAACTCTTAGCCACTCAACAAAATCATTCATGAAGGATATAAGTCAATTGTTACAAAGAACAAAGGAAATTATACAAGATCAACACACATACACATAGATTATGTGGGAAACCCTCATGGGGGATAAAAAATATTATAAAGATTTAAAATACGTGTAATATAGTCCTATAAGATATATATAAACAAGATAATTTATTGAATCACCCACTTCATAAGGAACACCAACCCCTAAGCATGAACAAACACCCATTTGTCCTAGATGTTGAACACCCACACAACACCTTTTGATATCAACACCTCTAAATCTATGATTAAATTTCAATATAATGGAGAAAATATGAAAAATAAATCTCTTCAACCCTTCACACTATCTCAAGCCTTCACACACAAGCAATGCATCCAAAACAAACTTTTGGATATATTTACACATGTTCACTCATCTTTAATATTCAACCCTACAATAATACTATTATAACATCAAAAATATGACCTATATGTCACACACATTATTTATACTAATCCACTCTTCAATCCATCCACCAAGCACTCTCATACTTCTCTTTTCTTTACTTGTCAACTTTATAAACCTTCATCTTTGTTTATGCTCTTTATAGAGCCTTTATTATCACCATATTCTTGTTTGGAAATAAGACATACCTTGACTCTTAAGTATTATATCACACTTATAATAAGATAAATTTCACCTACATAGGTTATCCATATCTTTTATAGATCACCCTTAATCAATAACATCTTCCAATTAGGCATAAGAAGCCCTTATAGGTCTATGAAGACCTATTCATCCTTTTAACACTTCATCGAGCAAAAATAGGAACATAAGACCACATCAAAGCACATAGGTCATTGCCATATGACCCATAATACATATTCAAGTAATTAAATTCATCACTACACACATTTTCATATGAAAAACCTATCAATCACTTGCCTTGTGCATGAAAACACCATGAACGAACCAAATGTCAACTTGTAAGAAATTATTTATACTAGAATTAGATTGGCCAAACCTCCAAAATCCATATAAATGATCTTCAAGGAGATACAAAACTATCTAATATATAATTCACCTTAAAACATCCAAACACTATAAAAAAACTCAAACATCCTTCTTGGTTCACTTGTAAAAGAAAGTCAAACCCTTAGTCAGCTTTGGACTATAATAAATACAAGTGTATGACCAGTCAAACCTCCAAATCATTTTTTCCTGATTTACCTTAAAGTTATATAAAACTTTTTATTTTTTACCACCATCAAATTCATCCATAATAAAAATTTATTAAAAAATATTATAGACTCATTTTCCTTTGTAAATTCAAATATTTGAATTCCAATGGTCACTTTTTAATACAAATTTGACTATGGAAACTAGTGAAATCTACCTAGGAGACCAACTTTTCACTAACATAAATTTTTCTATACATCATGTAAAGAACTAAAATTTAAAACACATGATATAGGCACAAATATGAACAAACCCATGTAACCATTTTATTTTGACACCTTTACATGTGTGAATGGTGATGTCATCAATCTTCTTACTCAAGAAGTTCTACCAAGATGACTAGGATAACCTAGACCTTCACAAGACTATTCCAATGGATTACTTTCACTTAAAAAAGTATACCAAGAATTTTTAAACCCTCATATGACCCCTTAAACATGTTCAACATGTCACCAACATCTATCACCTTGCCTATCAAATCAAACACAACAGGGTCCATGTATGATCACTAAGGCACACTTTATCATTGAGAACCATGCATACATATAAACTCATGTACACTCTTGGCCACCTTAGGTACATCATTGATAACACATAAAAAATATGTTATTGATAAATCCATGTAATATTGACTATTAGCTACTCATTCCAACACTTTCATTCATGCCTAGTTCTAATAGAACATCCTAGAAAAGGACTTATATATGTGGTAGTATTTCCCCAAGGAGGACTCAATTGGTCAAACTCTGTGAGATATTTCATTTTATATGGATGTATTTAATGAATATCATTACTTTGAACTTATTTTAGACATTATTATTTTGGTGTTAGGAGAGATGAAGCTTCTTAATACATTTTGGGTGGATCCCTGATAGTGTATGTCAACTCAAGAAAGTGTGACCCTTCTTAAGAGTTCTCAAGGTCATAAGGCATAATTTTATAGGATACTAATGTGAATTAGATTAAGTCAAATCATCAAGAGGTAATTTATCTATACCACCATGAGTGTACTAAATTCACAAATCTTGAAGATGAATTAGAAGAGCTCAAGTGCCAGTTGAAAGCAATAATAGTGTCTAGAGTGAAGAATCTAACACTTTACAAGAAATGTTTTCAATAAGATTTGATACTTTTGATGGAGTTCCCATCAAAGGAGAATATATTAATAAACTGGAGACCTTGGTATAAATTTTTTTGAAAAAATGTAAAGACCAGGTAAATATCCAATGTGAGCAAAATTGGGCCATAGAGTAGTTTGTTGAGTTGTTAAAGTCTGTAAAATATTTTTGACTAGATTTAGTGCTATAATTACCATCCTTGATGGGGTTTTTGTATAGTTAACATGACCCACTAAAACTTTGGAAGCTAGGCTTCAATTAGAATAACTTCAATATTGATAACTATATGAGAATGCTATATGGATGACTATTAGTTAGCATACATTATACGCCGCTTCCAGAAATGCCGCTTCCAATGCGCGCGCAGACTGAAAATTTGAATTTGGGGAATGATTGTCGGGTGGCCGAAGCGGCTTCGGCCCTTAAATCAGCTATGGTCTCTAAATCAGCATGCAAGGAGAGGGTTCTGAACCCTAAAGAGACTGCTCCTGCAAGTGGAGGAAGGTTTTCGACTGGGCGTTCTGCCAACGCTACTAGATCAGGGTATGAAGTAGGGGGAAGATATTTCATGGATGTGGCTGCATTCGAAGTGAATCTACATGATGTTGTGCCTTGTGCATTATCTGGGCTGTCCCCTGCATTGCCAGTAAGTGCTCTAAAACCCATTAGGGTAAATCTAGATCTGGAAATAGTTGATGGAATCCTTGAAAGGATAGAAGTTTTTTCCTCTCAAGCTGCTATTTTTTGTTTTCAAGGTTTTTGGCCCTCGCTGGTTGATCTACATGGATGGATATCCAAGAATTGGCTACCACTTATTGAAGACAGTGTTGAAATCTTCCCCTGCGTAAAAGGATTCTTTATTGCTGTCTTCCAAAGCCCTGAGGACAGGAGGATAATCTTGAGTAATAGTGATTTTTTATGGCAGGGCAAATATCCTCTCATGGCCAAATGGTGGCATAAGGATTTTAATCCACTTACGGAAACCTTTAACAAGGTTTCGATATGGGTTCAGTTACCAAATATACCAATACATCTTTGGCATGAACCGGTCTTTGAAACTATCGAGAATGCAATAGGAGACTTTTTGTTTGTGGATAAAAATACTTCGTTTGGTTAGCATTCGACCTGTGCTCGCTTTATGGTTGAAATGGATGTTTCAAAAGGCCTACCAGAGGTGATTTTCTTGGACTCCCCAAGGGGAACTTGGACACAAATGTTGGATTTTGAGGGTGTACCTTTTCAGTGTAGAAGATGTCACCAGACGGGTCATCTGGTTGCTTGTTGTTTGGCAGGGATTTCAAAGTCCAGAAGACCACATTCTTGGTGGGCCAATGCATCCTCAGAAGACTATATAGCTAATCAACCTATGGAAGATCTGGCTGATTCTGAGAATGAAGATAGCATTCACTCTGAGCTGATGATTGAGGAGGAGCCGCTGGTGAAAGACTCCATAGATGGCCCTGTGGTGACTGAGATTAAAGATCTTTCAAAGCCAGTGGTCGTGGAGGCTTTGGTTTCTCCCCCTATTTTGGAGGATCCACCTAGGAGCCAGATTTTGGTTGGTGTTCATAAGGATATTGATGAGTCATCTGTATCCCTTGGGCTTAATGGACCACCGTTTCCTGAGGTATGGATGACAGAGGCAACTAAGGTAGAGGATGGATGGACCGCTGTGAAGAGGAAGAAGTCTAAGCCTTTGGTCCCCCCTCTAGATATGAACCTTCGTTTGTGTAAAAGGTAATTAATTATTTTTTGAAGGTTAAAGGATGTTGTTCCTGTCTATTGACGGTACATTCTGTGTAGTGTCAACAGAAACATCTGGTCTTTTTTGCTGTTTTCAGCATCCTATTTTACCTGGTTTGGTTTGTACCTATTTTGGTGTTTTGAACTTCTTTGGGCTTTAAGGTTTATCTTTTTTTGATGTATAGGGTTTCGGGGTCCCTTCAAAACTTGCTTTTACCATAATCTAAAACTATATGAGAATGCATTTATAATAAAGGATAGAACCAAGCATGCTAAATCATTTCAAGATGTGGAGGCCTTTGAGAATAAAATAAGGACTCATCAACAAGAGTTAAACACTAGTTTTATGGTACTCTAAGGATAGGTTTTAACATAGGTCAGAACACTTGAGAACGGTCACAAGGATGATACTACAATAATTGAGCATTCAAAAAATTAAGCAAGTGACTTTTTAGAACAACTTGAGGAGACCAAGGGGATCAAAGAAGAAGTAGAAGAGATTACCTCCAAGATTTAGATTGTTTTTAATCATGGGAGGATGTAAAGTTCTAGGTAAATCACATGAGACCTAAATTTTTTATATTTGAGGATTTGAAGAGGGTGCATAGTCTAGGATAAACTATTGGCTTAGTGTGGGGTGATGTTGGGCCCTAAATTTTTTACCCATTTATCCTAAGTACTTTTTGAAGATAATTATGCATAAGGAAGAAGAGAGATGGAATAAAATACCATGGCATGGAAGAGGCAAGTTAATTAATAATAATGATACATGAAATAAGGAATAAATAAGAATGTAGGACTCATATAATAGTGAAAGACTTGGGAAATGTTGTAAGAAGTAGAGATGGTTAGGAAATGGTTTGCATAGACATCAGAGGAGAATAGTCAAGCATGAATCTAACACTAATCCACAAGAAGATATAATCATGCCAATGTAGATCCAACATAAAGAGAATATATAGAATTAGTTAGGCTCAAGTCATTAGGAATTCAATGTAATGACTTCTAAAAACTCATTATTGTTAATGGTCATTATCAAGTCATCACTGTGTAATTATTTTTGGGATTAAATGGTCAAGGTAGATCCATGTATAAATACCCCCTAGTTTTACTTAGTGGGCTGGTTGGTAATTATAATCTCGATCCATCATAATTTAGGTATAACTTATATATAGAAAGAAAGAGAACTCTTGTGTTAATAAAATACCTTATGTAATATAGTTATGAATACAATAGAATCAATACTCTTTTATTCTCAGTCTACATCCATATTTTTCACTGAATAGTTAAGTAGGGAATGAATGAATAATTAAGAGTTAGTCATGATACCAAGTATATATTTAAACTAAGTTCTTGTTCAATCACCCTAGCATAAAAAACTTAATGAATACACCACTGCATGATGAAACCAATGGGAACTAGTCTTAAGTTGTGTGCTTTTAGTGAGCATGCAAGAACCTTTCTCGCATGAAATACTGCATGTTAGATCATTGGACCTCTTATTCTCTTAAGTGTGTAATTATGCAAACTCATGTTTGACTAAAGGAAAAGAGCCTAATAGTTAAAATATTTAGTTTCTACCATCTAAGTAGGAAATTAGAGTAAGAAGTTCAAGTTAGATGACATATGATCTTATCCATTTTATATTAGATATCTTTAGATAACATTCCTGCATCATTTTGAGATTCCTAAATTTGACAAGTACATAGGGAAATGAGATCCAAAAAAATAATTGAAAGAGTTCTTCATTTCTTGTCAAGAGGTTGCATACAATTGTGTGTACTTACTTTGCTTGTTTCCCTATATTTTAGTTGGAAAAGATTTGGATTAGTTTATCCATTTACCTATAAATTCTATTGATAACTTTGATGATTTATCTAAGAAGTTTATACAAAACTTTTCCTATAATGTAGAACATGAGGTATCTATGGTTAAACTATATCATATAAAACAAAGAGGAGGAGAGACTTTTACTAGTTACCTATAATGGTGGCATGTATTGGCTAGATGATTCACACATAATATCCCCAATAAACAATTGGTTATAGTCTTTACTACCAATCTATAACTAGATATAACCTATAATATATGACTTCATTGTGAAAATACATTTGAAGAGATTATTTCCAAATAATGAAAAAATGAGCAAGCCCTCATCAATAAAGGGTTAATTAAAGTCTATGTTCAAAATCAATTTTAGAAAAAGGTTTAGATGAAAGATATAGCTCAAGATTAAATAAGTGCATCTAAAAATATTAAGCCATTCAAGCCATTCAATAGAAATAAAAATGTTATAGGGGATGAGGTAACATAATATAGACATGTGCAAATGGTGCAACCACCACCTACTCAAGGAACCCCACCTACTCAACCATTTATTTTACAATGACCACCTCTAAGAAGAGGCCAATACCAAATTAGAGTTTTTAGTGATCTTGGTGAAACTATCAAGGAAGTGTTCTAGAATCTAGTTACATCTAATATGATCATTTGGCTAGTTCTAAAACTATTTCCAAAAGGCCAACCTAAACCTAACTGGTACAGGGATTATTATTTCTATGATTATCTTTGGGTTAAGGGTTATTACATTTATAGGTGTGTGAAAATTTTCCACTTCATCCAAGATTTACTAGAGAATGGTGAAATAGATTTAGACAACATTAATTAAACATCTAATCAAAATTTGGGTGTCTATCAAAACCCTTTTCCATAACATAATTCTAATAATTAGAACCAACATCAAGCTAACAATCAAAATTAGAACATGCATCCCAATAATTATAATCAAAAGACAAATGTGTAGTATTAAAAAACTAATTAGAATTAAGGTCAGGATACCCATTATAACCAAGTAAACTATAATAATGTCCCCTATGACTATGACAATGTTGTAGGTCACATTACTAGCAGCCATATTGTCACTAACAAGATCAATCCTAAGCCAACATCTAACAATACCCAACATCCACCATTGTCCATTTTAGGACCTGATCCATTTTATGTTGGTAATCCTCCTTTGCTTAAAAATAACATTAATGTTAGTCAATGACCAAGAGTTACCATTCTAAGCCCTAATTTCCCTTTTTCTAATTATAGTAACCACTTAAAAACTCGAGGTTGCATATTACATCTTGATGTTCCAAGGTTACAATTCAAAGTATTTCACCTTTTTCCTCTAATAATCCCATTCAAACCCCTCCATATCAAAAATATAAATTGATTATTTTTACTAATGACAAATCATATGATATTTTGGAATAGTTACAAAAGACACTAATGTAAATTTATATCCTATATATTTTATGTACGTCAAACATCCACAACAACATATTGAATGAGATTTTAAGCCAATCCAAGGTCCTAAGTGACATTGTTACTAAAAAATTTCAAATTCTTGTGAGTCATTTGGCCCCGATCCAATAAATTACTTTTGACCAAAGTGATATGTCACCCCTTGGTCCTCTCCATAAAAATCCACTTTATATAGAGGCAATCATTTCTAAACACAATATCAAATGTATGCTCATAAATAATGGTTCATGTTTGAATATTATAACTTTGATTTTGGTTAAACATTTAGGCCACACTATAACAAATATTTAATTATTTAATATTACCATCAAGGCCTATGATAATGAGGAGAGAGAATCACAAAGCACCATTTTCTTGTTTGTTTTAGACTAAGGTGAAAGCAGGTTCTGAAGGGGCCCTAAAACCCTCTACACAAAAAACAAAGATAGAACATTGAGCACACCCAAGTTTAAAAGAACCTGAAACCAAAACAACAAAACCAGGTTTTGTAGGGACCTGCTACCAATAGATGTGACCAATTAAAATTACCGACAAAACACTGGAAATTGGAAAGTTAATCAGACTAGAATAGAAACCTAAAAAACCTCCCATACCAGTAACCAACAAACTAGCGCAGCAACTAGTTTACCAACAAAACAACTAGTCAACATAAGGGAACATTAGATTTTCCTTTTGAGTTTAGATTTTTCTTATGCGATTGAAGGTTCTTGTCTAGAGGGGGGACCAAAGGCTTTGACTTCTTCCTCTTCACTGCAATCCAACCATCCTCTAACTTTTCTGCCTCAACAACCCATGCCTCAAAAGACAAAGACCCATGGAGTCCAAGGGACACAGACTCTGCAACAAACTCCCTGTGAGATGTCTGTCTCCTAGGAGAATCCTTCACAATAGGGGAAGAGGCCAATATCACCTCATCCACTGGCTCAAGAAGATCCCTTATCACAGCCTCCGCAGGAAATTCAAAGGAATGTTTCTCCAAAGAATCCTCCATAACCGCTGGCTCAGAGTGAACACTATCTTTAGACTCAGAACCATCTGATACTACCAAGGGTTATTTAACCGAATAATGTTCAGAGGAGGCCTCAGACCACCAAGAAGATGTTCTCCTATATTTAGATTTCCCAGCAACACATCGAGCAACAACATGACCCATCTGGTGGCACTTCCTACAATGAAAAGGGATACCCTCATAATCCAATAATTGTGTCTTTGGTACCCCTCGGGGAATCCAAGCAGATCACCTCAAGAAGGCCCTTTGAAACATCCAAATCTACTAGAAAGTGTGCATAGGTCGAGTGGTAAATATCTGAAGTGTCTGCATCCACATATAAGAAATCCCCAATAACATTTCCAATAGTTTCAAAAACTGAATCATGCCAAAGATGTATTGGGAGATTAGGGAGCCTAACCTAGATAGGGAACTTATTAAAGGATTCTGATTGAGGATCAAAGTCCTTATGCCATGGTTTGGCCATTAGAGGATATCTGTCCTACCAAGAAAAATTATTGTGACACAAAATAATCTTTTTGTCATTGAGGCTATGGAACTTAACTATAAAAAAACCCCTAGCACATGAGAAGATATGGACCATATCTTCAAAAAGTGGCATCTAGTTCTTGGAGATCTAGCCATGTAGATCTACAAGAGAGGGCCAATAGCCATGAAAGCAAAGAATAACAGCATAAAAGGAAAGCTCTTCTTCCGTATTGAGTATCTCTTCAACTATTTTAGGGTCTAAATTTACCCTAATAGGATTTAAAGCACTTATAGGTGAAACGTGAGAATTCCTAGATGAGGCATGAGGAGGACCATCATGTAATCCAGCTTCAAAAGTAGCCACATCAGCAAAAGTCCTTCCTGCTGAACCCAGACCTGAGCTAGGAGCAATAGATCCATAAGCCAAATGTGGGTCAGGAGGAAGAGAGCCCCTAGCCGTAGAAGAAATCACGTGATGAGCAAACATAACCCTACCCCCACATGCAGAGGGAACCCTTTCTATAGTGGGAGCCACTCCAGCCGTTCCCCCAAGAAGAACACTAGCAGAGGAAGGGGACCGGGGAAATGCTGAAAAACCTCTACATGCATTTGATGCAGGAACCACAACCTCTGACAAATTTTGAAATCGCATATGCATGGGAGCATCAGCCATCTTGGGCATAGAGGTTCAATATGTTTGGTGTTTTTTCCCATTTTCTTGTTTGTTATCATTGGGCCTCTAACCCATGATATGTTTTATGTTATTGATCTAGAATTGTCATATAAATTACTCCTTGGGTGAATTTGGATACATGAATTATGTACAACACCTTCCACTCTACATTAGTGCATAAAATTTCTTTATTCAGGCTTGTAGGTCACCATACCTAGTGATTTTCAATCCTACTAGTATTGTAAACATCTTGAAGCAGAGTATGAAAACTATAATTATCATCTTGGCCTAGAGAATGTCCCTAAAAAGGACAAAGAGGTATATAATCAATCTCTTGAGTCAAATTATGTGGATCTAAGCACTCTTGAATCTAATTCATCTTCACCACCTCCTTAAATATCTTCTCACTTTACCATTGTAGATAAAGGCCATGGTGAATACCTATTTGGCAATTCACATTTTAGCTAAATTGCCTACAACACCTAAATTGCATGGCCAACCCAAAGTGAAAAATGTCTCAATGGGATGGTATAAAAATGTTGAACCATGAAAAAAAGGTCATATTAATTTTTCAAAACTATCACACAAGACCAATAACATATCAAAGGTGATGATGACTCATGGTTGTACAATGATGACTTTACCAGTTACTACCAAAGTAAAAAGTATACTATCTATAACATGATAATGGATAATTAAGAACATGAAGGAAAAGGCCTAAGGGTGAAGTATCAAGGTCTTATTAAGATAATATATGATATTAAACACAAAGGAACTCAAGTTATTAGATACAAACCACCTGGGGTGACCCCTTAGATCTTGAGAGTGATATCGATTTACCTTCTAACGATGAAGATGTCAACAATGATGTAGAGTTATATTATAAAATTTATGATGAGTTAGTTAATACCAACATTTATAATACCAATATCATTTATATCATTAATTATGTTCCATCTAATTACCCTCTTTTCCTCTATCACCCCTACTTAATTGATTGGGACCAACAAAATTCACACATACCATTGGATGATTTTTAGAATGAGGTAATTTCCAAATTCATGGGCCTTAGAGATGGTTTTATGATTGGTGATCATAAGCAAGGCTTTGATATTACATAAGGCCCTACCGCTTATTTTGGAGAACATGTGAACTTCCTTAGTTATAAATAAAAATAAAAATAAAAATGAAACATTGAGTTCCAAAGTGAAAACCTTTTTGAGGCACTTTTAGACTAGGAAAATATTAAAGAAAAAGATGAGTCCCATGGTGAAAAATTATTTTATGTGCCATTGGATGGGGAAGTTCATCCTATTTTGAATGAAGTTTAGGGTACCTCCAATCCCAAAATCTCATTTCATTTAGGGATCAATTAAGAAGATTAGAAAGTATTCAAACATTTGGTTCAGGAATTCCTATATGCCTTTGATAAGTGGCCTTTAACAACCTTTAGTGATTTATATTCTTCATACATGGGTGAGATTGATGATCCATTTTACTATAAGATGATTAATAATATCTATGCACCTCATTTACAACTATTATAGAAGGTGGTTCCACCATGCTCATGGAAAACACCATAGAAGTAAACACTGGAACCCTAGATGATCTTAAATGGATTAAACTTAGAGAGTTCCCCACTAAAAAGGAACATGAAATTATTACTACCCTCCTTTAGGAGTTCATTCACATTTTTGGATAGTCCTATTCAAATATGCCTAGATTAGATCCTTATTTAGCTATGCATCACCTTCTTGTATACCTAAATACAAAGTCAATCAAATATAAGGTGAGAAAAATGCATCCTCGTATTTCCATACTAGTAAAAAAAATTAGAAAAATTATTGGCATCAAGATGTAATCATCCCATAGACTATTCAGGATGGATATCAAACATCATTCTAATTAGAAAGAATCCATAAGGAATCCAAATATGTAAATATTTCAAAGATATCAATAAAACATGCCCAAAGGATGATTTTTCTTTTCCAAACATTGATATGATCATAAATTCTACAACACCATACAAGATTTCATCTCTTGTAGATAGCTTCTCAGAGTATAATTAGATAAAAATAACACCTAAAGACCAACACAAAAGAGCATTCACTAGTCCATGGGAATGTTTTGTTACCAAGTGATGACATTTGGCTTGATGAATGCCAATGGTACATACCAACACATAATGACTATCATCTTCCATGACATGATGCATGATATTATATAAGACTACTTGGATGACATTATAGGAAAATACAAGACTAGGATACACCATCTAGAAGTGTTACACATGATATTTGAAAGGATTCATGAATACAAGGTATGTACTAATCCTAATAAATGCATATTTGCCATCACCTATAAAAAATTTCTAGCCTTAATTATCTATCAAAGGTCATTGAAGTTGATCAAACCAAGGTTAAGGCCATTAAAAAAATGTCTCCTCCATATACTCTAAATTAGCTCTATAGTTTTTAGGGAAAAATTCAATCTATTTGATGCTTCATTTCTTAGTTAATAGATGTCATCATTTCACTCACCTTTTGAATAAATGACCACCTTTTTGTGGAATGCTAACTGTCAATAATAATTTGAGAATTTGAAAGAATATTTAGAAAATCCACCTATCTTAGCCCCACAAATGTCTGGGAAGTAATTAATCCTCTATATTTTTACCACTGAACATGCCTTGAGGGCACTCCTTACCCAATATAATGATCAAGGGAAAGAAAGAGAAACATATTATTTAAGCAAAACATTTATTGCCTATAAGCACAACTATAAGCTAATTAAAATGCCTATTTATAAATGATATTTACAACCCATAAGTTATGACATCACATGTTCAACAACAAAACCATTGTTATTGATAAAGTGCATCCACTCAAATATTTACTTTACAAGGCAACTTTGACTAGCCATATACCCAAATGGGTCATGCTCTTGAGAGAGTTTGAGTTTGAATGTGTGCATCAAAAATTAATTAAGGGGAAAGTAATTGCATATGAAATTTCTAAAGAACCCTTATCAAATAATGACCCTCTCACTTTTAGTTTCCATGACAAGTCAATCTTGACTCTGGATGAAACCCCTTATGAATCATAGCATTGGACACTCTAATTCAATGGTTCTTACATATCTCATGGATCTAGAGATCATATTTTGTTCTTAACACCACAATGGGATATTATTCCCAAAATCTTCCACATTGGCTTAACTTGTACCAAAAATATAGCATAATTTGAAACACTCATTATGGGGCTTCACCTAACAATACAATGGAATATTAAGTAATCCTATCTTCGTGGGGTTCCTAATTGATTATTAACCATGTGATAGAGTAATACTAGACCAAAGATGAAAAACTTATACCTTAAAAAAACATGGTGGACAATCTCAAGCATAGATTTGAACATATCCAATTTGAGCAGATAATAAAGGCCAATAACAAGACTACAAACATAATATCAATAATTGGCTCATTGATAGTAATTGAAGATCATGTTCTAGATTACCAATTACTTATTAAGCATCTTATAGAACCAACTCATGAATGCTCAACATATGAAATGGTATGTGATATTATTGGTCCTAGCTCACTTTGGTACCATAATTTATATGACTACCTCTAAAACCACTTTCTTACTGATAATATTTCCCATAAAAAAAAAAATCCTTTATTCACAATGCCTCTCATTATACCTTACTCAGTGTTATAATCTACCATAGAGGATATGATGGAATTCTACTTCATTGTTTAACTTTGGTAGTGATATCACCAAGAAGGAGATAAGAAGTCTATAATTACATCATGAACATAACATTTTACAAAACATAAAATTATTATTATGTTAGTTAATATTTGAAAAAAAAGTGAAATCTTATAAATCTTTTACAGGTGGTTAGGGGATCTAACTAACTCATGAACCAACTCTTTATTTAGAAACATAAAACTAAAAACATAAGTAAATAAATAAACTAAACATAAACATGGGTCATAAATGACCCAATAAACTCCCCCTTGATCTAAAGGGGTATGGAAGATGAAAGACCCAAATTAATGAATTTGAAGTCATTGAAATTTTTTTGAAGTAATTGTAATTGGTGTATTATACATCCTAGTATTGACCAAAATCGATGCCGCTCCATAAAAAATCCCACCCTATGAGTTGTGGCAAAAAGGATGATGAAAATAATTATGAATTTCTCATCCCATGTGATATCATAATGTACTATATTATGACATGATCAAATCCTACCTAATTACATCGATCTATATAAGGCTCCACCTAGAAGCCCATCTAAGTTACCAACATGTACCATGTATGGCATATCTCCTTGATGTCCAACAAATACTAACAACCTTTACTCAATAGCATTGGTGCTAGAAACCCCTATCAACTCGTATTGTCACCAATAAATGATTGAAGACTAACCAATGTTATATATTATCCCTATATCAAAAGAGAGGTGAGAAGTCATGCATCAAGAGAAATAAAATCAAATAAACATGTTGTCTACTCCTTGTCATGAATATCAAGTATAAAAACCCAAAATTAGAACTGAAAGAAGCATACTACTTCTACCAAAATTACCATTCCAACATTTCAACCAAACTATGAGTGAATAGTTGATTGGAGAAAGGTAATAGTCCTCCAGCTTCCAATGGATCCTCCAACCTCTAGTTTGACACTTACACTTTGTTAATCATAAGTTTCTTGATGTATCTATAAAGGATGATACTTTCTCTAATAACATAAGAATGGGATGAAATTTTGGAAATTTTCATTTTGAAGGTGTCAGTTTCCATAAAAAATGCACCTTTATACATCATTTTTAATACGTTTATTTCAAAAACCATACAAAGGAGTTATAAATCATATAATTGACCATTTCAATCTATTTGAAACGTCTAAAAACTTATAAATAGATTGGTCACATGATCACCTTCAAACAAAATATTGGTTTGTCTAAAAATGTGTCATAATGCAATATACTCAATGATGAATGTGACAAAGTTTTCGACCAAATGAAAATTTGAGCCAAAATATAATTTAAAGGTTTGTACTCTTAACCTCTTCACTTTATCAAGTGACTAGCAAAATTAGACTATCCACCTCACAATCAATCAATTTGATAATACAAATAGAGAATATTCTATTTAGCCTCAATTTATCATATATATATATATATGTATGTATGTATGTATGTATGTATGTATGTATGTATGTATGTATGTATGTATGTATATGCATGTGAAACTTGTATTTACTTGCATGTAAAAAATATAAGTGCCTTTATTCCATAGTGTAGCCCATAAAAAAAAATTTAAAGCAGATTGATAATATATAAATTATTATCATTCACTTTTGTGCCTTATTTTTGCTTGACATGCTACAAATTCTACGTACAAGTGTTGCATACAAGTTCTCTTAAAACTATATTACTAGTTTATACATGCCCAGATCTACTCCAAACATTCCAAAAAAATCAATATAAATGCCATAGGTAAGGATTGAGGCCATACATAGAGATTTATATGGATTTTGAGCTTTTAAAACACATGTATATTAGTATTGTAATAGATGTGATGTCATTATTGCATATGGAAGTCATACAAGTTCAAGGAGATGCCATACAAGTCTAGACATGGGTTTTAATAATTTAAAAAACAATTTAAGTTGTTTTTCAATGCATGTAATTACTTTAAAAAGACATCAAAACACCATGAAAACTTCTATTTAGCTTTGGAAGTCATACCATTCATAAACCATGTTTAAAAATCTCCAAAAGCTGTATAAAAGGTATTTTAGAGCATGTAAATTAAATTTTAGGTCTACAAATGAAGGTTGGTTAGTGTAAAATTATTTTAGGGATAAATTATTTGGTTATAGGCCCTAAAAAAAAGGGTTTTAAAGATTTGAAAAATAAAAAATTCAAATTTAGAAACCTAATAGGTCATACAAAATAAGGTTTGACCATATAATGTAGTGAAAAATATTTTATAAGGATTTTAGAAAAAGTAATTTTTGAAGATTGGAATTAAAAATAGATGCTCAGACCTTGATACTATTCTTATTCCCAATCACTCTTCCAAACTTGTCTTTCACATGAGTTTGCATTAGACTTCACTTTCACTGGGCTTCATATTTACTAACAAATTCTTTTTAACTAGCTCTGATACCATTTATAGCACTAGGGATAGGAGAGGAAGTTGGAAATTACATCATGAATGCAATATCTTACATAAAATAAAATAATTATTATGCTAGATAATATTTAGAAGAAATGTGAAAGCTTATAAAGCTTTCATGAGTGGTTATAAGATCTAATTAACCCATGAACCAAATCTTTATTTAGAAACATAAAACTAATAAAATAAGTAAATAAATAAACTAAACATAACTATGGATCATAAATGACCCAACATGCAGATCTAGATTAGTGTTTAATGAAGTACATGAAGGGATTAATAGAGCCCACACTAGTGGAATGGTCCTTACTAAGAAACTCCTATGTATAGGGTATTATTGGCACATTATGGAAGCAAATACATGTGACTATGTTAATAAGTGTGCACCCTATCACAAACATGCCTAAGTGCTTCTACTAATTACTACTCTTTAGATATTTTCCACATTGGGACTTGATCTCATAGGGAAAACTAATCCTACTTCTTCATATGGCCATAAATACATCCTCACCTTGACTGAGTATTTTAATAAGTGGGTTGAAGCCATTCCCCTCACTTACATATTTGGTAAAAAAATTTACAAATTCATTATGAACCACCTTATTTGCCACTTTGGCATTCTTTCTAACATCATCTTGATAATGGTAGATCATTTTAAAATAAGGACATCAAATCCCTTTGTGCCAAGTACCATATCAAACAATGGTTTTCCACTCCTTATTTTACTCAAAGCAATGGACAAGTAGAGGCATCTAACAATACCCTAGTCTAAATCTTTAAAAAGACTATTAATGTTGTTGGCCATGATTGGCACTTATAGTTATTTCCTGCCCTTTTGGCCTAACATACTCATACTCAAACCCTAATAAGAGCCATACCATGTTCCCTAGTTTATGGTATTGAAGCTCTTCTAATCCAAAACTAAAAATCTTTGGCTGAAAGATAATTTAATAAACACGAACAACAAAATTGTAATAATGCTATCTCTAAGAAGAGATGTTTTATTGATCAAATTTATCGATCCAAACATATGCCTATCTTTGAGAAGAGATGTCTGATTTCCTTTTTGGGTTACATATTCATTTACACACATTTTGAAGGTAGTAGGAGGATGTGGAAGGTCACCAATATCAAGGGATATTAAGTGGTTTGACTTCTATGATTCACAACAATACCGAATTTGAGGAATTACTATTTTTAGAAATTTACTATTTTTAGACTACACTACTAAAATTAAAATTTAGAGAAATTTCATTTAGTTTTTTGGGGACTTTCATTTGGTTTTTAGGGGTTAAAACCTATCGAGAGGATCTCATGCCATCTCATGGTATTCCTCTCATTCTTAGATTTCTAACGGTTCAAATGGGGAGTCAAATGGAGCTATGGTGTAAAATTTATGGCTCCTAGAAGTTTTACCACCAATTGGGGTAGAAAACTCACCCGAATTGTCACCTAAAATGTTGCTCGGATTATATTCTACCTATTGAGATTGAGTTTCCTTCATTGCACATTTCATTGCAAGATATCATCAATGATGAATAATATAGAGTAGCCCAGTTAAAAGAACTAGAACTACTTAATAAAAAACATATAGTCACCTTGAATAATCTCCAAGCACATTCAACATAGATAATTTTCACTTGGTGATCTTATAATGAAAGAGAATTAAAAAATATCAATGCAACATAATTAGTTAGGACCATTCATTATTACAACTAACTGTGGATCTAGAGCATATAAGTTGGCTACACTAGATGGGAAAGAGTTAGATGAGCCCATGAATATTATGCATCTCAAGCATTTTTACACTTGATTTTATTAAACATTATCTATGAGGATCCTCACTAGGAAGCACAACTTATTACCTTCCCTTCCTCTCTCTTTTATTATATTAGTCCAACTTGATCTTGATTATAGTCTACACGGATAACATATAGATTCAAATGCTAGATTCAAAGAAAGATTCAAAAAATAATGTATATTTGGTCATCATCAACACATTATTAACAAAAATATCTTAGATTAATTTGAAATGCTTTGTTGTGTGGTGCTCCCTGAAATTACATCTTTTATAATTATCCAAATATTATGCCATTAATATAGATTTTTCATTCTCTTACCTCAACTTATTGTTGATTAGTAGTATCTCTCATTGTAGGTTAAACTACCATGACTTGAGGTCCATTTGGACTATGTAGGTAGTGGGTCACCCCTATTCCACACTCTTTTTTGTGAGAAATTTAAGCCATGCTCTTGCCATTTTGCAAGTAATTTAAGCTATGATCTTTCTATTTTACAAGTTGGTCATTTGAACCCCTACCTAAGGTTACTTTTTTCATTTGCTATATGGTTCAATTGTACATCTATTTATACCCCTTTATGCATTCTTATAGGTAAATATTCATGTAAATATTTTATTCCAAAAAATCCTAAACATTTGAAAAAATACCAAAAACCCTAAAAACACTTGAAGACTTCCAAAAAAACTTAAAAATCAAAGAGTTCTGAAAGAGGCTTACAATCTCCACAAGTGATGTAAAGCCACGAAATATTTTGTATAGCTTGACATACTATTATCTAGTTTCCCTTAATGTTATTCTATGTGGCATTCTTTCCAGGTTGGGAACTTCTTATCTTTCCACACTCATTTCCAATCTACAATGCCATTTCTTATTTTTTCTCCCATTTCTAGGAGAACTACATAGACCTGAGGTCCTCATGGACTATTTAAGTAGCACTTAGATGCATGGGGCTCTTAGGTCAACTCGACCAATCTTACCTCCATCCATCATTATGAAACCATTCAATACTCCAATTGTTTTATGATCTAACCATTCAATGCTCTTGCCATTTTGTGAGTCCATACCCTTTTATTCTATCAATTACATATTATCTCCTAACATTACCATTCTTCTTATCCCATTTCCTAGGAGAATTACATTTGTCTTGAAGTCTATATGGACTATGCAGGTAGTGCTTTGATGCATGGGGCATCTTGGGTTAACTCAACTATTTCCTTCCTCTTCTTCTATTCCCCTCATCCCAACATTGTCAAAAGTTTTATCTAACATATCTCTTTCCCTTGGGGTAATACATATGAGTAATACATTATGTTACACATTCATAAAAGGTTAATTATTTACTTGTCTATTTCTCTTCAAGTTTGTGTTTATGTACTTTTGCTTTATTTATTGTTAGTATTTTTTTAAATTTTACGTTTTTTTGTTGCCTTGGGTTTAGTGCATTATAATATACACTTAAGTCTAGATTTTTTATATCCTAAACTTGAGTTATAAATATTTTTATTTAACCCAAACTTGTTTTATTGCATTATGTTTTACACTTAGGTATTGATTCTTAACATCTTGATCTTATGTTATTTTAATTTACATTTAAATCAATAATTAAACTTATGGCATTAAATGTTATCATGATTCCTTTATAATTATAGCATATAATGTCAAATGAAAAATAAAAAAAATCAAGTTCTAAAGGTATAACAGACAATGTCATGATAAAAATCTCCTTGTCTACTCATAATACAATCAAATAAATCACTTGACTAATCTATATGCTAATCATAATACATATCAACCAATGAGCATATATAAAAAGTTTATAGACACTATTTCTAAATTATATAACATCTTAATCTTTTACACCTAAAAAATACATATCATGGATGTACCTTCAACTTCTAGACCTTTTCCTTTGCCATAAGCTCACATAAACTATCTATATGTGCCTAATTAATTATTTCTTAGTTTGACCTATGTTATTTTGATGACTCAGACCTACTATCTTAACCAAAATTTTAGAAACCTACTCATCTTCCATCTATGCAAGTTATAGACCCACACCTATTTTCCAACTTCACAAACACTTTCATCTTAGTTAGACACTTGCATTGATGTAAGTGTTCTATCCTAACGTAAGTGTCCAAAGTCCTAAACTCATCCAAATTTCAAAATGAAATGTATTGTAAAGGTCAGCCTAAGTTATGTAATGTGAGATATTGACAAAGGGATTGGTATAAATATAAGATCAACCCTCATTATTACCTCACCTATAAAATTCCTAGAGAGACCAAGACAATTTACCAAAAGAATTCTATTAAGCACTCAAATAAATAAATCTTCCCTATTTTCTCTTATTTTCATAGTAGTAATAAGGGAAACACATATATAAGTTTGAAGTACTAAAGGAGCAACCCAAGAGCTATATTTTCCAAGTTAAAAGATAGGTCACTATTGTACTAGCTTATCACATAATACATGATTCAGACATGAGCTAAAATTTATTAGGGAACTACATAAGTCTGAGGCCCTATTTGGAATATTTTCCTTATAGGTAATGCTCATTAAGAAAGGGATCTTTGGGGTAGCTCGACACTATGTGCCCACTAACTCATTTTTCTCACAACAAATATGAAGATTAAGAACTAGGGTTTTACTATTTGACTAGGAGTGACAATCCATGACCTAGATTTGAATCCACTAGAGTGAATATGACACAAAACCAAAAATCATCAAGGTGGTTGTATCTAGTTTCAATAGGTATTATGTACTTGACACCTGTATCCAAGTTAGATAATAACATTGATGTAATTATCCCAAGTCAATGTAAGTGTTTGAGGCTACATAAATCAAATTTTAGAATCATGTCACTATTATAGAATCCATATCCAATCCACTTATTTCCTATTTTAGATCTAGATCTACTCTAGAATCAGAACCAACTATGTATCTTATTTTCATTATTATTTCAATATCTAGCATATCTATACTTTCTATCTTTAACATCTCAATATAATAAATTTAGTATATGTTTATTTGAGTTTCATAAATAATTAGATTACTTTAGAGATAGTCTACCATCCTTGTACCCTAGGATATATCTAACCCTTTATATTTAGATCCCCCACATATATAGATTTTAGGGTTAAACATTTGTTAAACCCGATTCATGTGAATACAAACAAATCTAATTCTTAGGGTATTAACAAGCGAAGGTTTTAGTTTATTGTTCAAATTCTACAATTTTTCATTTCTAAGTAATGTAGAATAGTAATAAAAAACCCTAATTTCAAATGGAAGATAAACAAACATTGATCACTCATCATAATAATAACAAGGGCTTAATAGATGCATTTTTGTACAACAAGAGATGAAATAAATAAGCATGATAAAGTTAAGGATTCATCACCTAGTGATGGTGACTCACTAGAGGGTACTACAACTTATTACATACCAATCAATCTACCTACATCTAATGGAGGCATGGATTATGTCTTTCAACCTTTATTCCCTGAAACTACTATTATGACATATTATATGATAAGCTTAAATGTTTCAACTTAAATACTAGTTTCAGTGCATATATCTACCCAACCTATGGGTACACCTCCTTTGGTGAATTTTTGAATGCCCAGCCTAAATGATAAAGAGGTGAAAAATCTTGTCCAAACTATAATTTTTTTAAAAACTAAGGTTAAAAATATTGAAAAAAATTCCATGAAATCACCTTATGCTATTGATTCGAAAGAGGTGTTGCATAATACCCTTACATAATATATATCTTTACCCCAATTTTTAGATAGTTTTGTTACACTCAAGTTCACATTTTATGATGGAAAGGGTGATCTTGAATATCATCTCTAATCTTTTTATGTGGCATGCCTTGATTATGCCTCAAACGATAAACTTTTGACATAATTATTTTCAATAAACCTCAAGGACTATGCGTTAAGGTGGTTCTATGATTTACCAACTCAATAAGTAAATGCCTTAAAACCCATTGAGAATCATTTTTTGGCACACTTGTCTATTAAAATTACCAAAAATATTTCCTATGCCCAAATTGCAAAAATGAAATAAGTAACCAATGGACTTATTATTGAGTATGTCTTGAGATAAAAGACAATGTTAGCTAAAATAACCAATCCTATGGTAGATAAAGAGTTTCAAAATATTTAAAAGAAAATTTTACTTGATCATTTACATGATTCAATTATATTTAAAAAGTTCAAATCTTTTGATGACTTGTGCCATATTGTTCACGATCATGAAATGAAACTTATCTAATTGAACAAACTTAAATATGTATAAAATACACCAATTACATCTACATGTCATACCAAATTTGATATCAAACCAAGTTATAAGGTAAAACCTCATGAGCCTAAAAAATAAACAACCAAAATGGTTAATGTGGTGTCATAACAACCTAATCATCTTGTCTTATCCAATGCACCACAAAGATAATTTACACACTTACCTAAGTCTCACACTTCATTACTTTTAGAGTGTCATATTATATCTCTCCCATATCATATAGAGGTGGATATGAGTAGACCTCTACCCAAAGGGTATTATATAAATAATTATTGTGACTATCACTAAGGCCATGGTCATTATACGAACATATGTTTTACTTTGAAGCATAATATCCAAGACCTCATTGATGACCAAAATATTACATTTGATGATTCTCCAAAGGAATCAAGTTCATAACGTGGTGATCACCATAAATAGAATTTTTTTAGCAATCCTTTTTAAGATCATTCAAAGAAGGAACCATAAGTTAAAATGGTATATAATTCTCACCCTCCCCCATATAATCATGAAAACCCATTGGATGGTATTATTGGTATCTATACATGGTATACATCTCTTATGGTTTGGACCCTATATTAATTTTGATGATAGTGAGATTAGGGATGATGACTTACATATTAATTATTTATTCATTTGATCATACCTTGATCAAAAAATTATACATAGTGTTATGATTGATAATGGTGAAAGAGAGAACATTTGTACCATGGAATTACTTACACATTTGGGTTATACAAATCATGATTTACATCCTTCAACTAGATCAGTTTGAGAACTTGATGGGACCTCACAACAAGTACTTGGTGAGATTGATTTACCTTTATAGGTGGGTCTTGACCATATGGTTACTAACTTACTAGTTATACCTTTCTATGGGTGTTTTTGATATGTTATTCAGATGACCTTTGATACATACACTTAAAATAGTACCTTATATAGTGCATGGGTGTGTTAAATACATTCATGCCAATCAAGTAATTATAATTTCCATAATTCCATATGAACATCCTCTTGAGTGAGATCAATTTTTACCCAAGAAATTAATTATCAAACCTATTACAATAAATATTCCATAAAAGGGCAAGCAACATTCAATCCCATTTATCAGGCAACCAATACTTGAGATACCATTACATAAGAAATCCATAGTGGGTGCCATAGAATCCTCACACCATATTAAAATATTTAGAGCACATACACATGTTCCTATTAATTATATTTCATAAAAACCAAAAACCACTCAATTATAGGTTACATAAACCCCTACCCCTACTATTTTTACTTCACAACCATAGAGTCCTATTTTACATATGATGAACATCACATATACTAAAATAGCAAATATTGAACCTATACATGATCCTCAATAATGTCACTAGTTTATTACACCAAGTTCATAGTGGGGAGATATCTATGATCATCCTTTGGATGTTATTATAAGATATTCTTTTCCTTTCACATATTCTAAAAGTACCAAAAAATAAAAATAAATAAAAAATATGTTCAACATTTACATATCCTATTAGCTCCTTGGCATATATGTTATTGTTTCCATGCTGGTAGATGAAATATACATATTTACTATATACAAATGTGTTTCACACATATTTTTAATGTGATATAATAATATAAACATACATGATCTATGCACTTTTGGATGTTGGGATTTCCCATCACACACTTCACTAGGACATTGAGGGTATCCCCCTCTTTAATCATAATACATTTAGGTTATATCATTCTATGTTCATTTTAAATTATCATGTTTGAGATTATGTACTCACACATGAATTTTTGATGCTTATATATTTTGCACTGTACTTGATATGCTATGTACTTGACATTTTTGCTAATAAGTATATCTAGGGACTAGTATGATATGTTTATACTGATTACTCATGATTTCACTTATGCACTTCCTTGAGTGTATTAACTTGATATTGTATTTATTATTTGAAAATTTTAATATGATCGATTATTTAAAACCCCTATGCCTTTGTTTTCATCTTTGACATTTGAATATGTCATTACTTATTATATGTTAAAATTTGATTATGCAATTTCTTACTTTGTAGACATTTGACTAAGCCATGTCCCTTCAACTATGTGGCATTTAAACATACCCCTTATTTATGGTTTCATTGGACCTTTGTCTCTTGATTTGATTTTTGAGTGCTCTTGTGTGTGTGATTTATTGATTTTTGAGTGTGTACTATTAATATCTAGATATTTCCATGATCTACACCATGCATCTCAGGACTTGGTGTGATCACATTGTTTTTGCTTTAGTTGTATATATACCTAAACATGTTCCCTCTATATGCTACATGATACATTCAAAATTCACATGGATATATTATCTTTTTGAGGTAAGATAACTAAAAATTACTACTTCCACTTGTGATAATAATAATTTGACATAGAGAGGAGGTTAAAATAAGTGTTAGTTTCACAAAACAAAACAAAATCAACACATTAACAAGCTAACATATTTAAGCTTATATCTTAGGGGGATCATGGTGAACAAAATACATATTAAAGCAAAACTAAAATGCAAAGAATGAAAAATTCCTTACCTTACTTGAGAGCTCCAAGAATGGTAAATGCTTGTAGTTATAGGTTTAGAAACTAACCCCAATTCAAGGTGAGTTAAGGTGTAGTTTAAACATGGAATGGGTTCAAACCTAACCTTAGTGAGTTAATTAACCTAAGTAGAGTTAAAAAATGTCAAAACTTCATGATTTTTAATGAATAGGCATGGGTGAGATATTTTTAGATATTTACAAAGGCTTAACAACTCACAAAAGCTATTCATGAAAATATTCTTAATTTTTGAATTTCCTTTTTTAGAATTTCATTAATTGCTCGTGGATAATTCAACTAGGCATTTAATTAGGTTTTGAATTTTAATTAATTTTGGTTAGGATTTTAGCATCTCCAAGATTTGATTTAATTTCATGTGTGCACTTGCCCCATTTAATAGGTCTATTGGCTAATTTGCATGTTGTGATGCTATAAGTTGATTAGAGACGAATCCATGAGAGGTTTTTATTGATTACAATAGGAGACCCCTATTAGGGATGTATAAATAAGATTTTTAGATTTGAAAAATAATGCACAAGAAAATTTGGGATATTTATTGATTCTTAAGATTAATTTACAATGGTTGGTAAGAATCAATTTAAAGTCTGGTATGAAGCCATTGGTCGCCAGTTTTAGGTGTCCATAGTTTGCCCCTATTTGGGAAGATGTTGCAAGTTGTAAGCATAGTAATATATTATCAAAGAATGAAAAAGGCTTGTATGCCTAAAATAAGATGATGATTGAAGAAGAATAGCTAAAAAATGTTTGGGAAGCCTATAATGATACCCCCTCGAGGGAGTGGCCATCACATATGTTGGATGGATAGTCCCTCAAAAATAAGCAAGAAGAAGAATGAAATTAACCCATGGGTGAGATTAATCCAATAGATAAAATTCTTGCATGCATTGATTTAAAAAGTATAAATTTTCCCAGAGGAAGTTATAATCAGTAATAAAGGTTGAGACATTGATTTGCCCAAAGGTGATTATAATTAGTGCTAATGACATATGCCCTAGTTAGGGATTATGAATCAAAATATGATTTTCCCATAGGTAGTTATAATCATTTAAAAATGTTTGATAGTGCCCAAATAGGTTAGATTGGTAAGCATAACTCAAGGATATAACCTATTGTATAGATTAAAGATGAGTGAGTGTAAACATAGATGTGATGGTCTAATGACTGAAGAAGCCACAAACAACCAGGCATATGAGTATGTGTAAAGTGATAAAAGAGATGAATAAAAGAATAATAATTGATCAATGTGAATGATTAAATTATACCTACCAATGTAGAGATGCTTATAATTATTAGCATTGATACAACTATAATGGTTAATGGGGTGATTTTATCAAGATGGGTGGGAGGATTTGCCAAGGATACCAAGGAAAAAAAATTGTGGCTCAATTGCTTGTAAAACTTCTTGAGCTGATTTTTGTTGTAGCATGTGATGGTATGCCTCATAATAGGATACCATGAGAACTTTGACAAAAAATGCATAAGGATTGAATCCCAATCCAATAAACAATTAAAAAAAATGTACCAATGATAAAAACTATGATGACAATGTTGACGTATAAATATGGTTAGACTCAAGACTAATGCACAAGGAATCACCCAATGAATATATCTAGACTGAGTTGAGGCACAATACTAAAATAAAATAAAAAATAAAGAAAGCAAACAAATAATCAAATAAACATAAAAAAATCCTAAAAGAAAAAGCAAAATAAAACATCCTAACAATGGATTTTCCCCAATAAGGTGGATCAAAGATGACTAACTAGCTTAGATAGGACAAATGTTTTTGGATTTTGAAATTTTTGAATGTTTTTAGAATTTTGAGATATCTTAACTCATTATTTTTAACAAAATACCACTCACAAAATGGTGATAGTGTTAGCTTAGGTTGATCACAAAATGGTGAGAGCGTATGGAAAGGTGGACTGAGCTAACCTCAACATGAATCGAGTATGGCCTACATAGTCCTAAAATGATCTCAAACTATAGAAGCTCTATCAACACAAAAGGTGATGAGAATTGACTAGGTCACAACAAGTTCTAAAATTAAGGCAAATGGCTAGGTAAACAAAAATAGTAATGGCAAAGTGATGTGCCAATACATGGTTAAGGTGTTATTCCTAATTTACCCATAGGTGGTTATAATTAGCAACACAAGGTGGACTACTAATTTGCCCATAGGTGGTTATAATCAAAATCACTAGTTGAATGTGAATGAAAGATAAATTTTTAGATTGACTATCATACTAATTTCATAAACTATCATTTAAACATGGAATTCTAAAACTATTGAATATAGATCAAAATCCCCTCATAGAAGGTATGAGAAGAACCAAAGGAACCAATATCAAAAGAGGCTTGGGTAGGGTGGCTAAAAATAGTCCTTGATCTAAATAGAGATGGCATGATAGAATGGTATATGGTATGGAATCGTTTATGATGATGATGGCATGAAGATTGGATAAAATGGTAAGGGGGTTACCCCCAAGTGGTAAGGTGTGGGAAAATGTTAAGATATGAAACAATGGCAAGAGAAATGGAAAGGTAAATGTTTTTGGCCAAAGTAACGATATTTAACAAATTGTTTTTGGCCAAGGTGAATGTTTCTTAGCCAAGTAAAATGTTCTATTATTCCTACTAATGTGGAAATACACATCTTGATCAACATATGATATAACTAGAATAATAAATCATGTAAATTTCTATCCCACACCTCTTCTAAATAGCTGCTCTATCAAGAAACTAATACATATTTAGATGTAAATGATGTTGTTATGATCTTTGTTGGTCATTGATTATGTTTCCTTCAAATAATAAGACAAGGTATCATTTTAGCCTCTATAAAGGAAAGTACATTTAGGAATGGTAAATATAGATAAATAATGGATGATAGGTTTGATTTGGTGATGTATAGGTGGATGATAATGGAATGATAATGGTTGGGAAACAAATGGAGATCAATATTTTTAGGCACATATAATGTTGTTGATTTTGTATTTGACATATTTTTGGATATGGTAGGGTCGAAGACTTATAAATATGCTCTTGATAAGACCACCAATTTTTTCTATTGTTTGGGCTTGAGAGTAGTTTCCATCTGATTATGTTGTAGATTGGAAGCCATTTTGATTTCATCTTTGATTTTGTCTTCATCAAGTAGTGAATAACTATTATGCTCAGCTATTGGCACCTCAAATACATTTTTACCAATGATTTTGTCTTAATTATCTCATAGATCCTCTGAGAAGGTTTCACTAAGGATTGTTCACTTTTGACTTTGATTGTCTTCTAGTTCCTCCAAAAAAGCTTCACTAGAAGATGTTAAGTTTGAACTTTGATTATCCCCTATTTCCTCCAAAAAGGTTTCACTAGGAGATTATTTTCCAAATACATGAATATTGTCTCTATTCCCCTGATATTCTACAACTGATATGCTTTTATGGATGTAGTTTAACAAGGTATGGTTTTATCGATCTTAATCAACACTTGTGGGAGATGGAATGTCAATATAATGGATAGATTGGTTGGTGGTAATGGCATGTGGAATGGTAATGGAATTGGGAGAGGCAACACAATCCTCATAGAAGATATTAGGAGAAATTGTGTCAAAGTTGAAGTAATCATCCTCAAAAACTATAAAAGGATCACAAAGTATCCAAACTAATCTATAAGACATGCATAACTGATATTGTAATAGCCATGAACATATTTTGATTCTAAATTTGATTTTGACTCAAGGGACTCTGAATCCAATGTTGAAACTAATATTGATTTCACTTTTGATGCTAAATTTGATGTCAGTTCAAGAATAGAACCTGAATCAAATGCTGATTCTTCATCTAGTGGGGATGTTGCTACAATAATGTCTTGTTTAACATTTGGTATTGGACAAATAATGGCCTGAGATGGTATGATGGGATCCATAGAGATTGGTTTGTCAAAGTGAGACTCCTTAATAATGGGGAAAAGGTCAAGAAACAACTCCTCAAAGACTAGTTTTTTAAAAGGAGGCTATTTAAAAATAGTCATATAGTCGAGGTAATGATTTTCCCAAAGGTGGTTATAATCATCAAGAAGTAACTCAAAAAATATTGGCTTATCAAAATGAGACTCCTTGACAATAGGTATAGGATTAAAAGGTGATTCATCATAGGTTAACTTGCCATAAATGGTTGGTTCAACAAAACATCTTAGATTAGTTGGTTGTCTTTGCCTTGGTTTACAATTAGTTATAAAATACCAATTTTAAATATAGCTTGCACCTCAAATGATTAGATCGATTGAAGAGGTATTGATTGGCTTAGTTAGGGATGGATAATTGGTGGGGGTTTGATAAAGTGGGGAATATTTGTTAAAAAATTAATAATGATCAATAGTTGGATAATGATAGGGCATTATAGAGCTTGATTGCTTGCACAAGTGAAAGGGCAAGGTCCTGGTATGGTAATGGTAGGCAATTATAGAGATTGATTTCTCACACAAGCTAAAGGATGAGGTCCTAAAATGGAAATGGTAGGGAATTTTGGATCTTGATTACTCACATAAGCTAAAGGATGAGGTCTTATAATATAAATGGTAGTGAGTTGTGGAGCTTGGTTACTCACACAAGCCAAAGGATGAGGTATTGGTATAGAAATGGTAGGGCATTATGGAGGTTGGTTACTCACACAAACCAAAGGATAAGGTCTTGGAATGGAAATGGTATTCCTTGGATGTGGTGTAACTTGATTGATCATATAAGCCAAAGGATAGTTAATGGTATAGGTGGGGGATCAGATATTATGATCATTGAGATGACAAACATCATATGTCAACTAGCCAAAATAAGGTACCAATGAACACTATTCTTGAGGATCTTGACTTTTCTCCCTAAATTGAGGATTTCAAGGAGGATAAGCATCCATCTCACAAACCACTTCTTCATGATATGGGTTGTGCCAGTTAATTTATGCGACTATTCTATCATAGCTTAGATTTTACCTATTTTTACCATAAGTATAATTAGACATGTCCACATCTATGATAAATGTTTCATAAAAATTCCTAGGGTTCTATAAAATATTAAAAATAATGTCCAAAGGATAAATTGTTCAAACTTGGTCTAACTTGGTCTATGGGAGTTGTATCTCCAAAATGGTCTATGCTAAAACTTGGTATAAAACAACCTAATGTCAAATGTCTCACACATAAAAGGTCAAGTGGTTGAATAAAAAATGGCATACCAAACTCCAGGTCCAAAGTGTTCCAAATAGGTCTAATCTAGAAAAATAAAAGTAGTTAGGTTTTTTGGCCAAATGCAGCATCAAAAGCTAGGCTCAAACAAGCATGTGATAGGACTTTTGGCCAAACACAATGTCAAAATCTAGACTTAAAAAAAAAGTGAGATTTTAATCTAAAATTTTTGGAACACTTTGGCATAGACTAGGCATAGGGAATTCAAACATGAACTTGGTTAGTTGGCATAAGGCATAAGGCAAAAGTCATATAGAGAGATATAGGTCATTTATTCCAAATAAAGGCACAAATAATAATGAAAACTAGGCTCCTTTAAATAAATAATCTAGACAAAATAGCATGGAATAACGACACTAGGTAAATATCAAAATAGTTTTCAAAGTTGGGTAATGAATTAACCTAAGTTACACAACACAAAAGAGGAAGATCAATGTCTAAGCCCCAATTAAGCAAGGCATAAATAGAAATCAATCAATGTTTGAATTTTAACTTAGAAAGGTTAATTAAAAACTCAACTTAAGAAGCTATGAATCTTCAAACAAACAAAACATTAGACAAAATGGAACAACATAAAAACACAAGACAAAGATTCAAAATACATACATGGCATTGGTTCTAAAAAATGACATTTGGCACAAGGCAAAAAAGTTTTTTGAAATAATTTATGTAGTGTAATGGTGTTATCATGCTCTAAAGATGTAAACAATGTTATGTTTCAAGAATCAAATGCTCAAAATATCAAAACTATTTGAGAAGCATAATGTTACCCATTTCAATCAAGTGACACACAGAAACAAGTTTGGCAAAAATTTTAAGGTAAAGGTGTATAATAAAATGGATAGCATAACACCTCCTCAAACAAAGGAGTGTCATATAAACAAAACTTGATATGATGCAGCATAACAAAAAAATGGTTTTAGACTCAACAAGACCAAGCAATAAAAAGGATGAAAATGACATAACATCTAAATGTAACATCCTAGATCCTATAACTGATAAGCTTGGTCAAATGGGGTTGACTAAAACTATAGTTTTTGAATGTCTAGATTGGTCCCAAGTGTGGATAATGCTAGAAATAGCTCATATCAATTAAGTTCATACCAATTAACTTACTATGCAAGGTTCTATTCCTTTACATAATGATCCCATCCATGGACTGCTTAGTGGAATCCCTTGGTTAACTAGACCTAACTTGGGTTTTTGTTATGAAAGAAGAGGTTAGCCACTCAAACCCCTAGCTCTCACAGTATGTATGCCCTAATTTTTATACCTTACCATGATGTTGGGTTAAAACAAATCCAAAAGATGAAACCCTAGGTCAAAGTTTCCCTAAATAACTCATGAAAAAGATATGAACTCCCCTTCATAATACAAATTGCATGAAAAATAAAATTAAGTGAAAATACCTTAAAGGTTATTTTTACATCACCTAAACCATGTGGGTTTTGGGGAGAACCTAGACAATATTATTTCCACACCTTGGACTAGGCAAAAATTTCAAGTGAAAAGGTGCTTTCAATCATCCAAGTTACCTATAGGGGATGGGGTGATAACATACACACACCCTTCATTTTTTGAAAAAACACACAAGTCCAAAAAAATCAACTCTAAATAATTTGTAATGTTGAGTGAATGTTTATTTTAGGCACCAAATTGAAATTTTTGATGAAGTTTATGGGCTCTTGGCTTAAATTTTAAAATATTGTAAGAACTTGCATAAAACAAACTAATACAAAACACCTAGGTTCATTTTAAGCACTTAAACCAAATGTTAAAGACTTAAGCATTCCTTTTAAGCACCAAAATCAAATGTTAAAGACTTAAGCATTCATTTTACGATACCAAAAATGAAGTGTTTAAGAATTATCAATTATATATTATTTTTAATCATTAAAATAAAATGTTCAAGACTTAGCAATTCTTTTTAGGCACCAAAATGAAGTGTTCAAGAATTAGCCAAATTCATGTTTAACGCCCAAAATAAAATGTTCATGACCTAGTAATTACAAATTTAGGTCCTATTCTTGCCTTGGTCCTACAAGGGTTAGAGAGTTTCCTTTTTCTTTGAAGCATAATCAAGGATGAGTAAGTAAGTTTTGGAAACATAGCTATTGAGTTTCCTATTTTTAAAACATAGAGATCAATATCGGTCACTTGTGATCGATGCTGATTACTAGGGAATTGATGTCAATTGGTAATAAATGATACCAATTGATAAGGACTAATATTATTAGCCTATGAACTTGAAGGCAAAATAAACATAATTCAAAAATGTTAGTCAAAGTTATCACAAAAACTCCTCAAAAACCTTCAACAAGGTGATTAAACAAAGAGTTTACAAATCAATAAAAACAATGAGTAATTAGAAGCTTTAAAAAGATTCAAAATACTATTTAAAGATTTTGTGAAACATTTATACAACTATAAGGTAAAATTATAGAATATTTTAAAAATCTAGGATAAAACACATTGTTTAAAAAAAAAAAATCAAAAATGGAGTTTGGATGACCCCTAATAAAGCTCTAAAAGATGGCCTATTAACTTGTTGTTCTACACAGTGACCGAGTTTGGTTCTGGGCATGCAAATAGTGATCAACATTAGTTATACAAGACCAATATCAGTTAGTATAAGATTGATCCCGGTTAGGGAAAACTGATGTTAGTCTTTGTGTAAATTCAAGTGAACATAAAAAACAATAATGTGAAAAAAACTAAGCTAAAACTCTAATTTTTAAGATTTTTAATCACTCATTTGAAAAGTTTAGAGTTGCATCTTGGTCTTCTTGGTATATGGGATCTTTATGTCCCATCAGGCATGTCATTTGTGATCATAGGAATTTGAAAATAGAGAGGAGGCTAGAACAAGTGTTAATTTCATAAAACTAAATGAAATTAACACACTAACGAGCTAACATCTATAATCCTTTATCTTAGGGGGAACATGGTGAATAAAATACATATGAGAACATAAATAAAATTCAAATAATGATAAATTCCTTACCTTCCTTGAGAGATCTAAGTGATTTATTTGTGGCTTGATGGATTGTTTTCAAAGAGTCTTTGGCAATGGAGCTTAGCTATCTCCTTCTCTCCTTAGCACCATGGCTTGTGGCTTGATGTTAGCTTTGGCTTGTGATTTTGGCATTATAACACTATAGATTTAAATATTAATATAAAGCCAACATTATAACTTTACTATATCCAATCTCTCACAATGAAGAGGTAAATTCTTGTATTTATAGGTTTAGAAACTAACCCCAATTTAAGGCGAGTTAAGCTATAGTTTAAACATGGAATGGATTCAAATCTAACCTAAGTGAGTTAATTAACTATAATAGAGTTAAAAAGTGTTAGAACCTCATGATTTTTAGTGAATAGGCATGGGTGAGATATTTTTATATATTTGTAAAGGCTCAGCAACTCACAAAAGCTAATCATGAAAACCTAGGATATTCTTGATTTTTGAATTTCTTTTTTTAGAATTTCATTAAACACTCAAGGATAATTCAACTAGGCATTTAATTAGTTTTTGAATTTTAATTAATTATGTTTAGGATTTTAACATTTCCAAGATTTGATTTAAGTTCATGTGTGCACTTGCACCATTTAATAGGTCTATCGTCCAATTTGCATGTTGTGATGCTACAAGTTGATTAGAGATGAATCTATGAGGTTTTTATTGATTATGATAGGGTACCCCAATTAGGGATGTTTCAATGAGATTTTGAGCTTTGATGAATGATGCATAAGCCAATTTGGGATGTTTAGTGATTTTTAGGCTTAATTTTCAATGGTTGGTAATAATTGATCTAAAGTCTGGTATGAAGCCATTGGTGGCCAATTTTAGGTGTCTACACCACTCACCTCAAAAGGGGAGGGCATATCAGTAAGGGCATGCCATAAAAACATGACTTCCACATTAATTTAAAAATTTAAATTATAGTGGTGGCACATTTTGGAAACATGTTATCCACACTTATTTAATATTAAACATACCCAAATTATAGTGGGGGTATATTTTAAAAACATGTCCTCCATATTAGCACTTACACTAGTTCTCAGAATCATATTGCAATCAGAGAATGTTTTGGAAACATGTTCTCCACACTTACACTAGTTATCAAATTCAAATTGTAGTGGGACCATGTTTTGGAAACATGTTCTCCACACTTACATGAGTTCTCAAATTCAAATTGCAAAGGAGGTACACTATGGAAACATGTTCTCCATATTGGCACTTATATCAGTTTCTAAATTTCTTGCTATATAGTGGGGGCATGTTTTTGGAAGCATGTGATCCACACTTATATAGTTTTGAATTAGACAAAAGTCATAGTTATAGGATTTAGATACAAATTTGTGGTATAATTCGATAATTGGTACCATTTTTATACATAGTTTCAACATGAGATATATTTAAGGTGCATATGCTATGCAATGTGTGCCTAATATTTGAAAATTAAATCAATTTCAAATTCTAAACTCTTTTAAGGTTGTCATCACCCACCATGTTAGAATTTTATGAACTATATTGAGATAATCTACTACAGTATTTGGTTCACTTTTTGGTATGGTTGAGGTGATTAAATCAATCAATTTGGTCAATTTTATAGGTTAGACTTGAGTACATCATCTATCCTCACCAATTTTATAGTGTGAGTTGACTTGTTTCACTTATACTCCCCAGGTTATAAGTATGATTAGGTTGAAAAATTGAGCTAATCTCAATTTTTGGGTGGTAACTCATCTTTTCTCCAAGTTGGGGGCATGTGCCCTCCAATCCCTCTCTATCTCTTTAGATATATGCACTTTTTAGATTTATAATTATCCTAATATTAATTTTAGTGATTTATAATGATACATCTTTTAAATAAAATTTCCAAGAGGAAAGATAATTACATCAATACATAGGTGTACTCCTAAACCTTGATCTCTTTCAATTTCAATCATTTCAATGCTTTTAATTTTAGATTACATACACTAATCATATATTATAACATGATATTGGTTTCAGGTCAGTGACTAGAAAAGCACTAAAGTTGTACTCAAGCAAAGGCAAGGTATATTATACACACCCAAGTACACATTCCTTTTCTTTTAAACTATAAATTTTATTACTAGATTAAAGGGAGTGTGGGAATGTAGACACTATTTATGAATTATATATCACCTTAGTCTTATACACTTAGAAAATACATATCATGGATGTACCTTCAGCTCTTAGACATTTCCTATTACCAAAAGGCTCATATACATTATCTCTCTAATCCTATTTACTTATCTCTTAGTCAAACCTATGTTATTCTAATGATTCAGCCCTGCTATCTTACCTAGAATGTTATAAACCTACTTATCTTCCATCTTTGTAAGTTCTTGTCCTACACTTATTTTCCAACTACCTAAACTCTTTTGCCCAAGTCAAATGCCTATGTCAATGCAAGTGTCTAATGCCCTAAATTCATCTAATTTATAAAATAAAATATATCTTAAAGGTTGGACTAAGTGATTTAATATGAGATATTCTCAAAAAGGATTGGAATAAATATAATATCAACCCTCATTCATTCTTGACCTATAAAATACATAGAGAGACCAAGATAGCTTACCAAAATATTTTATCAAGCACTCAAGTGAATAAATCTTTCCTATTTTCTCTTATTTCCATGTCAATTATAGAGACAACACATATATAGGTCTAAAGTACTAAAAGAGAAACTAAAGAGATATATTTTACAAGTTACAAGCTATGTTACTATTATACTTGCTTATCACACATTGCGTGATTCATACACAAGCTAATAGGTAGGGGATAAATACATAAGTCTGAGGCCCTATTCAAAGTTTTAGATACGTAGGCAATGTTAATTGTTAAATGGGTCTTTAGGGTAACTCAAAATCATGTGCCCACTAATCCATTTTTACCATAGCTAATGTGAAGATGAACTAGGGTTTTATTATTTGGCAAGGAATGACAATCTATGACTTAGATCTGAATACACCAAAACAAAGTTGACACAAAACCTAGAAGCATCAAGGTGGTCACATATAGTTTCAATAGGTATTCTATAATGGAAACCTACATCTAAGTCAAATAATAATATTGACATAACCATCTTAGGTTGATGTAAGTGTTTGAGGCTACAAAGTTTAAAATTTCAAAATCAAGCGACTGTTCTAGAATGCAAATCCAATCCAATTTATACCTATTCCAAATTTATATCTATTTAACATCATAACTAGTTAAGTATATTATTTTCATTATTATTTAAATATATATCATAGTTTTAGTTTCTATATTTATCATCTCAACATACTAAATTCAATATATGTTTATCTAAGTTTTACAAATAATTGGCCTACTTTAGAGATAATCTACCATCTTTGTGCCCTAGGTTATCTCTATATCTTTAGCCCTTGATCCCTAACATATCTAGATTTTTAAGGTTAAACAAAGTCATAAACATTTTACATGATCCAAATTCAAATGCAACATTATAACACAACACATTTTGAATACAAGGCATAACATCATATCACATTTGATACTCATCTACACTATTAGAACAATAGAATCATGGTGAATAAATATAATGAATCCAATATTAAAATGAACAATAAAGAAATAAGTATAAATCCCATCACATTTTATATTCTAACTCATCATAATATGATCACATCATACTAAATCATAAATAAAATCATATATATATAAAGAGAGTTTGTGTACATCAATAAGATAAAAATGACTATTATATATCTCATAGAATAATGTCAAAAACATCATGAATATATACAAGTCATGATACAAAAAATATAAAAAGCTATGACAATAAGATATAACTCTAGGTATTCTCATGACATGTCTAATATAGTGGCCTAATAGGCCCTAGCGGTGGAAGAGGTGGCAAATGATACATTGAATACCTTAAACTCAAAGTATGGTGTGTCTTAGATATCATAGACCTTGTAGCTGATCTCTATGCATCATAGACCTCAAAATTAAGTGCCCTACCCTCTACTAAGATGACCACCTCATATAACATATGCTAATATGCTTCCTCATCCTAATTTTAAAGGATCTCAAGGATGATCTAGGATAAACCTAGACCTATAAGAACATCCCACACTATATCTCACTCCTTGTAGAGACTCTATACATCTACCTTGACTCTATCTCTCTTAGCCTGAATACCTGCCATCTGAGCCATCTCTAACTTTAGTGAGGAAATTTATGACTAGAGGGATGTAATGTATCCATCTATGATAGTCACCTACTATTATAGCTAGATAACCATAAATTCTAGGACATCTATCTCAGATAGCCTTGTAGTAATCTCCTTATCAAGTATATTTATTTTTGTACCTACTCTGGTTGTACCTAAAAGACCTACCTCACTTGGGTCCCTTGTCCCCATCTATGTCTCTTAATAACCCCCATATTGTGTCTCTATAATATCAACATCTAGACCTGGGTTTGGGCTATTATCTCGATCACTCACATCTATGTAGCCATTATCCTCATGTTTTGCATCCACATTAACCAATGCCTTATCCTAACCTTGATCCTATACCTATCCCACATCCATACTACTAGTACTGGTATCAGCTATCTCGAGACAACTTAGAACACTGTTAATCATTTAGGTCTAAATTGGACCCACCATGTCATATAGGCTATTATCACTCCTACATTTACTAGGGCCCATCTATAAACTTAGGAAACTTATAGTACCAATGCATAACTTGATTTATCCATGTGATATTTATAGGATGACCTAGTTTTATGATCTCTATGGTCACATGTGTAAAGTATATTAGATCTTCTGACACATCTTACAACATACTAAATTTGTACCACACCCAATCTAGTCTATACTCCTTAATAATGTGTACTTGCATGCCAATAATGAGACATATAGAGTTCATAAATGTAGTGTACCAACCATTTCTCAACCACTAAATCTAAAATGGTAGATAAAGATGTTAGAAAAAATCCCATTTCTACCATGTCATCTATCACTCTGTGATACATGTATATGTCCCATTTATACCCTCTACATCTAGCTTTCATCTAGACCCATGCATAAGACATGGGATCTTCTAGGCCCCATACTTTAATTTAACCCACTAGTAGCTCTATAACAATGTAATCTTAGGTCCAGAACTGAAGCAACATATATGTGCCAATGCTTTGACCACCTTGTATACAACCATGTGTAGATCTTCTTATATCTAGGCTAATACAGTCATCACCCAAGCATAAATAGTGGTCTCATCTATAATGTCTTTAATCTTCCCACCTAGGCCCATATGTAATAATTGGTCACTATTTTTCCATGAGTACCACTACCTCTCTATCAATATCAACTAGTGGAAAAGGCTCCTCTGGTGGTAGTTCATCTGGCCAAATATCCATGTATGTCTTGATCAAGTTACTGTCCCACCCTCTATGAGAATAACAAAACCACTAACCAAGTCATCTAAAAAATCCTATTGATCTATGGGGATAGTCTTGTATAATGCTTATCCTTTGATTGGTAACCTTAGAATCTACCACACATCATCTAGTGTAATAGTGGCCTCTCTAGTACACAAATTAATTGTAGATGTCTCTGAGTGTTGTCTCTCAACAAGTGTTCTATAGTAGGCTCTATTTAATGTAATAATTTCCATGTGGGCGATGTGTTATAAATCCACTATCTCCAAAAAAGCACACATATCCTTGGCCCAGATATGCCTTGTTTGCAAGCAACGTGAGTGACACTCACACATGATCAAAATAATAAGCCACTCCTACACACATGGGTAAGTTAGCACATATACCTAATTCTATCAAAAATCAAATCTATCTAACATCTCTACATGGTAAATCTAATCTATTTTTCATGCTAAAACATCATTATAATAATTTAATCTATTCTATGTCTAAAATAATTGAATCAATTCTCTTTAGAACATGCTTAATCTCTTTCTCCTTGACCAATTTGCCATTTATCATATTTTCACCATTTATTATGGCATTTTCATTGTTTTCCCTTTTTCACATTTTTGCAAATTAGGCATTTATCATACATTTTGGCATTTTCACTATTTTATTTAACATTTTTATTCTTCTTTATGTTTTCAACAATTCAATGTTTCCCACTTCAAAACTTGACCTAAAGAATGTTTTCACATTTTGGTGAAATCACCATTTTTTAGCATTTTCAATGATTCCATGGAATTTTTACCATTTTCTCTATAATTTTCATCATTTTCAAAAAAAATAAATTTTTAATTCCATTTTTTATGAAATTAGTGGATTCACCATTTACCTAGCTAAACATAGCAATATATGCTATTAAATGCAAAAAATCGTCGAGGAGGAACCTACTTGTTGGTTTCTTGTCTTGTGGTGGTCATCTATACTCTCAAACCTAGTCACTAAGGTGCCTCTATTGTACACATGTATCAATTATTTATTACAAACTCTCACACAAAACCAAATCTAAAATCTTCAATAACAGAAGGTAACAATGATTATATTTTATCCCCCATGGGTGAAATTATAGCTTAAAATTTGAATAATTACCCCCCTTCTCCCCATTTTTATCCCATTTTCTTCTAATTTTTTTTGACATTTTCACTTTTAGACAATGCATTTTATTCATTTTAAAATCCCATCCATTTTAAATCATTCTCTAACCATTCCTTTGAGGGGGCATCTAGGGCTTATCAAAGCACCCTTTGGGGCATTAACCCAAACATGGTGGCCTGTAAATTTAGCAAAATGTTAATGCATCTTTTCTTAATCATTACCACTTTTTCTATTAATGACTTCTCATTATTTGAAAATGCATTATTGTGCCTTGTGTATTGTAATTCCTTCTTAAATAGGGGAAATTATAGACACTTCATTTTAACTACTTCCATCTCTAAACTAAAATTGGAATGAATTTCCACAATAACACACAAATTTAACTATAAATCATCAACCGATCTAATTCAATTGCACAACTACTAATTTAATTTGAATTTACAACAAAACATTCCTAATTGGGATATTATACTATAACACTAAATTAATTCTATTGAGTGCACCCCAAATGAACTTGAACTTTTGCAAGTTTTATTTTGAGGAAATTAAATGAACATTTAATTGGACAAATGAACATTTAAAATACACCATTATTCTAACAGTTAATTAATCACCCAATTAATTAACTATTATAGCATCAATATATACCATTATAGAGGGTCATTTAGGCTCTCTCCAATTGAGCTACACAATGGGAACAATCCCAACTTATGGGTTACCTATGGTGGGGTTGGACCTCCATAGAAGGTTAGCTTCCTCTTGATGCTCACCTAATCTAATGTTTTCAATAGGGAAAGGAGTTAGAAAGGGGGAAATGGATCTTAATAAGGCTAAAAGGTGATGCACCAAGTAAAAATGGGAAACTCCCATAAGCTTGAACCCACACTAAATCTACAGAAGACAATGCTAGCTCACACAACCTCAAAATGCAGTTGATTGCATAAGTGTTTCATAGAAGAGGTTAAGGAAGCAATGAATGCAAACAAAGAGTATTTATAAGACTCATTGAGAAATCACATTTATGGTATAAAAAACATTAATCCATACCTAAAAATAACTTGAAAACACCCTAAACAAGGTTAGAAAAGAGGAAAATGGATGAGGAAGACTCTCCTTCACATAATTCCATCATGCACAACTCACCAAACACAGACCCAAGGCTAGAGATAGGTAAATAAAGTCTTATTTATTCAAGAGGTAGTTCTTAAAAATTCTTGATAGGATTTTTTCTAATCAAGAGGAAAATATCTTATAATATCTCAAAGAGTCCTTGTTGCAATCCAAGAGAGAAAGAGATCTTACAAAATGAAAAGACTGGGGTGATATAGATAAAGGGAGAAGAGAAAAATAGGAGTACGCCATTTGAGAATAATCAATGAGATACCATGTTTCAAGGGATGCTCTACCATATTTTTGGTCTAATCAAGATTAGTCTATCATCAACAAGTTAACCTGTGTTAGCTCCAGTTAATCCTCAAGTTCTTCTTATTGGCTGAGAGATCCACTAGAAGATAAGAGTTCTATTTTGTAGATGATGGGTCATGATCCTACCAAGAAGGAAAGATACTTAAGATCTGATCATCATTGAATACTCCAAATGCTTCTCCAATCCCTCAATCTACTCTATGAACTTTGCCACACCTTCCACTTGGCTTCATTATGAAGATAAGGTCCTCATACTTATAGACCTGAAGGAACCATATTATGTCTACTTTTAGCATTTGTTTATCCCTAACTATCAAGGATATGACCATATTGGAATATGAGACACTCTTTCATAGTCACCTATCTACCCCATTATAATATTTGAACAAGGGTAATTTTCTATAGTTTGAAAACTAATCTCCTTTATTGGTTTTCCTATAACTATTAATATTGACAAATGAAGCTCACCATGTGGTCTAGTCTAATTTCAAAAAATTATTAACCCTTGATATATATTAGGTCTAAATACCTATTTTATATCAAAAAATATCTAATGGTGATGTTCAATCTTGGTGTACCCTTTCTAGTTCAACCTAGATCCTATTCAAGCTTAATTCCTTTGTATTTGCTTTGCCCAAATCAAAAACTACTTCACCGGCCTTCATCCAAAATCCCTTGGGCTTGCCCTTGATAATTATTTGTTGATTATCAACTAATATTATTGAAATTTAGACCCATCTTGCACCATTTATCCCCTTTGGTATCATTGAATGCATGTCATTGGATCTGCTTTAGGGACCCTTTTTAACTCATTGACCTATTCACGTGATGTAGATCTTTGATGCATGATTAAATGTGAGCCCTTGATATTTATGAGACTCACCATTTTAACTCAAATGGATAATTAATGATGCACAAAATTTACATCTACATGCCTACATTTGACATCCATGTGAACATCCTTAATGTCTGCATGAATGTCTTAGGATTTTTGAACCCCAATGGTTATTTAATATGGCTTAAAATTAACATATACATACCCATAATTTGATGTCTACATGAACATATTTGACATTTGTGTGACCATATATATTTTAAACCCCAATGGTTATTTTCTATAGATTAATTTTGATGTCCACACAAACAGCTCATTCTGTAAGCTAAACTTTGAATACTTATATCTTGAGATAAAGAACTCATCAAGACATGAAATTTGTAGAGGATGATCTTGGTACTAAGGACATTGATTCTATGTGATATTTTGGCCTCGAGAGGATTTTTTAGCATACTTATAAAATTAACAAGTAATCTGACCCATCTATTTCTACATGATGTCCTAGTGATGGTCTAGTTCTTCAAAGCTTGCTCAAGTCATTTTAAGGCTCAAAATGAGTTTTTGAGACCTTTGAAACCTGATTTATGTTGATAGAGCTCTAATCACCATGAGAATCTACTGGAATTTATTCCTTTATAATTATAGACCTATTTAAAATCTTTACTCCTCTCATTCTGTCAAACCATTCAAAAAATTTGTATGTGGGCCAAATTTGGCCAATATTAACCTAGCCTTCCTCTAATGAAAAATTCCATGGTTTTAGAATTATCAAATTAATTAATAATAAAATTACAATATTACCTCACATTAGTGACATCATTTGGAAATTCAATGGAATATAAATTAGAGTGTAAGCAAGGTGGCTTATGACATGGTAACTTACACACTTTCTTACAACTATGATAGGTACTCTTACATAATATTTTATGACATGGCCTATGACATACTCCAATTGGAATAATGATTGCACTTTTATTAAAAATATCTTCCACACTCTAAAATTTCCTTAAATATAGTATTTTACACACTATTTATTGTGAAATAATGAGTTAGAGGACTTCCTCTCCACTATTGATTCTGATCTTAGATCAACAACTCACATTCAAACCAAAAGTCTATAAATACAAGATACTTTAGCCATTATAAATTTTTTTTAAACTAAAACTATTATTATAAAATTATACTAGATATTGATGTCTCTTCAAATAAATATCTATCCAAATCAAGTGGAGACAAAAGGAAATGTTTCCCAAGCATGGATTAGACATTGTCAAATATCTCTAATCTAAAAGATAAACACAATCCTCTTTGAACCAAAAATCAAAAGAATCTCCAAGGAAGTTGTAATGTGTTAGTTTTCTTTCTACTTGATTCCCATTTTGTTTGATCTTGCTCAATCCCAATGGATATGCCTAGAGTGTCATGTTCATTTAATTATTTTTATGTTTTATTCACTAATAATGAACTAACCTTCTTTATATTCCTATTTTATAATAGTGTGTCCATTAAAATGAACTCAAAAAATTTCCCCCTGTGCTTTCTCAAGAAGAGGAAAGTCCCTCTCTTTTGTAACACATTATAGTAGGGTATAGTAAATGATGATATGCTTGATGTCATATTTAAAGGATTAATTTTAATTTATAGTCTTTTCATGAGAGTCAACCTCAAGAGGGTAAGTTTGATTTTCTATAAATTATATGATTTCCTTATACCAAGGGATTTGCCAAGTGGTGACAACCTTGATGTGATAAAAATAAGGGAATCATCCTTATATGCTAAGATATATGGGATTTTTTACATGTTAATAATAAATTGGTTAGTATCGATGAGAGGATGAGGTGTATAATGTTTATTAGGTTGATTACACATAACTTTTTGAGGTTGATTAACAATTTACAAAAGATGGTTTTGCATTTGGATCATTTTTATGCTATTGGTAGTTTTCATAAGGACCATTTGGTCTAGCATGTTATCAATAATTTGTATACTATCAATATGAGGATTTTGAGTAGGATTATTTCTAGCATTGTTGATATGAGAAGGATTTATATGAGAAGGATTGATGAACTAAAATTGATATCATTATTTTTGTTAAGGTTCTTAAGGCTTCCATCCTTATTTTAAGTACACTAGTTTTTTAGTCAATATCTTTGATATACCATTCAAGATTTTCCAAATCAATATCTAAATATATTAAATCATGTTGCATTAAATAGATAAAGATTGAGATTGAGGAAATTTACACCACAAGGAGTTTTCTTCAATGGAAGTTATGGGAGTGATAAAAGAGATACCCATATATAATCTAAATGGGTTGAGGCTTGATAGAAAAACCCTAAGAAGAAATATAATTTGAAATGATGGAAAAGATAAGAAGCTAGGAAAATAAATAAAAACATGAAAATGACCCAACAAAATGGTGGATAAAGATTCATGTTGGTTCACCAAAATTTATAAATATCAATGTGGTGGTTTTGAGTTTTGGATCTTTGGAGTTTATAGAGTGTTTTTTAATTTGGCTTTGGTAAAATTTTGTCTTTATTTGTTTTCATAGAGTATCTCCTCCATTTTTGGACCCTCTTTGGCCATTTAGGGTAAATATCTATCTTATTGGTAGATGCATTATGGATGTTCTAGTGTTTTATGAATTTTTGGTCATCTCATTATTATTATATGGGTAAGGGCCCCCAACCTTTAATATTGATTAAAATATAAAATAATAATAATATAAATATCCTCTAATATAGTAAAAGGGAGAAGATTGATTTAAATCTAATATACATACAATATGTTGCACTGCAAAGTGGGGTGGGATTTTAAGCAAATATTGTTTGTATAAATTATGATCAAAGATATAATTAAGAATCCTATGAAAGGACTCATAGAACAAATACAACCTAGATCTAATATGTAAAATGAATATTTATTAAAGAAAAAAATGCCATTAGGTGGTAAATAATCATTATCTAAACTAGGGATTGTAACAAATACATATATAACTAAGGTTTTAACGACATGAAATATAACATAAGATAACCTAAGCATGGGAATACAACACCATACTACTATATTTTACACACACACACACCACACAAAAGTAATACTTACCTTGATCTCCCTCTCTTGGCTCAAGTGACACCTTATGAGATATTTTGTAGGTGAAACTCAAGATGTAAATAATAATACCTAAGTATACATAGTTGGGAACTCAAAAAATAGGTTAACCTTTATGGGAAACTTATATTATTAATAATCTAAAGACCTTGTGTAAACATGGACCTCCACAAATATAATATCTTATACCCTAATTATATCTCTTTATTAAAGGTATGGATTTTTTCACAAATAGATAAAAATGATTTTGTACTTATATAAAAAAATATACATTGAAATGATATATATATGGATCTAACTCATAAAAGTGACCTATCAAATACGTTGATAATCTTGATATGTATCAATATAAAATAACAAAACAAAGTGAAAAAAGTGTTCAACATAGTATAAAATGCATAAAATTAAATTGGTAGGGCCAATATGATTGGGAATGGACCATATGTAGGAAGAGGAATATGTTAACCATAACTAATATAGTATAAAATATAGGGATATCTATATAAATGAGTTAGCATGATTTAGTTAGTAGGAAAAATTCATGAAACTAAGTATAAGAGACAAAAAAAGGGACAAGGAGCACTAGAGGAGGCTAAACTAATCAAATATCATGATAAAAAGTGCAAAAAAGTATAATAGGTGATCATATACGAGTCTCTTGTAAAGTTACATGAGCCAACCTACCCCTTTCTCGATGCACTCAGTTGGATGTGTACTCAGGGACATTGATGCATCAATGAGTCCTATAAGAAAAATCCTCAATAATTGAAAATATAGGATTATATAGAAAATATGTTGTGAAGTTTGGTTTTAGTCTCATATCTATGTGTGTGTTTGAGTTTTAGGTTTCAATTAATAGGTTGTCCTTCATTGGACCTCCTATCCTTGACTACATAACAAATCTATCCTCTAGGTGGTGGTACTATGTGGAAAGTCCAAAAAAATATATGGATCCACTACTGAGCACTATGACCTTGAGGGAAAGTCTAAAAGAAGTGATTAAAAGTATTTAGCCTATTACAACAAGAAAATTTTAGATGAGAAATAACAATATGATATAGTCTTTCTCTTAGTGGGAGCCCTTAATAAAATAAACACCATAAAAAATGAGCAATATTGGGCTTAATCTTAGCTTCCCAAATATAATTAAGACATGCAAGCACATTTTAAATTGAGGAATTTGGACTCCAATTATTTAACTTACCAAGAGTTGAAGAGAAAGAACGAACAATTATATATAAAAGGCATAAAGGTTAACAATTAAATGGTGTGTCCCAATTCCAACACTAGTCATTATACCATGACACTAATGGTTATTGCCCCAATTGTGCATCATTACATCCAACATAAGATCCTTGATACAATAAATAATGGCATATTAGAAGTGAGTGGCTTATAATTTCTTTGAAGAACAAGCCCTGGAGTCAAATCTAAAAAAGAGAAAAGGTTTCACATGGTATAAATGCCTTTTATTTTTTTTATAAATCTTTTAAAGTAGAAGCTTCAACAAGCAAAAGGTTGGTGTTCTTAGAGGTGATGGGATATCACTAGATGTTATGACCATTAAAATAAACTTATAATCTAAATCCATCACCAACTCATTCTAGGAATGGCTTAATTGGCTCTAGGAATTTCTAAATCCCCCAATGTAAAAAAATACCCCTCAATGTTAACCAAGGTAGAGGTAATGGGTAGAGTATGCAAACTAATGTATTTCCAAGATTGAAAAAACTAATGTTGGTAAAAATTTCCAAAATTTGATGCCTTAATTAGTGAACAATCCATTTAAAGTAGAGGGAAATTCTTTGCATATGAATTTCAAATATACCCATGCCTCATTTGTCTTGTAAGGGATTATAAATTCCTAAGAAACCCTATGAAATCTTATAGTCTAATTGGAATTAGCCCATAAAAAGTTTCATATAAATTCTTAAATTTTTTCATAGGATGCTTTGGAAGGTTACCAAAAAGTGGATTAGTGGACATGCATATTTATAAGAATCTATAGTCATAAAATGTGAAATTTGGTTATTTGAGTATGGCTAAAGACACCTAATCCATAAGTCCTCCTACTTGCTTGCATAGCCCTTTTAGGCTTTTCTTTCATTGATTCATAGTCATCCACAACCTTATAGACTTCACCCTTATAGACCCAGGTAGCTCTTTCAGGTTTAGATCCATCCCCCCAAGTCTCATTCCCTCTAGACAACAGTGCCCAACTTGGATATGAACGCTAAAACTCAAGGTGTCTTATTTATGGTGTTATTGTTAAAGTGAAAAATTGGTCCTAACGGTCATATTTTCCCAAATCATTATCCTAATTCATGTCACCCTAATGAAAATTTATTTAAATAAGATTATTAAATCCCCTATAAAAGGCCATTCAAAGTCCATTTAGAAGGGTTAGCACTCATTTACAAGAGAGAATCAAGAATACAATAAAGTATACTCAAGCACTTTTCACTATTCTTTACATATAACCTTCTAATACTATTCCAAGCTTATTCAAACCCTTGCACCAATCCCTAACCATATGAAGTACACCCATTTTCACATCTAGTCATATTTTCATACATAATTTCACCAAGCACTTCAATGGGAGAACTACATTAGCTTGATCCCTCTTCAAAGTATTGGTATGTAGGTAACATTCCCACACATGGGGTGTGAAGTACATCCAACATATCCTTTACACACTATCCCATTCTCTCTCTCTTTCCCAAATCTTCGTTTCAAGTTCAAACAAAAATATCTCCTAGGATTTTGAACATTAAAATAGATGCATAGTGAGCTCCACAAACTTTCAAACTTTGATATTTCACTGATAGGGTAACATAGACCTACCGAGCAGAACCCAAAAAACTCAAATCAACTAGACAACAGTGCCAAAAAATGACTAAAATGCCAAAAAATAGGGTGTCCCACTTTCAATGCTCCTATCCAATCAAAAAATGAAGTTTAGGAACTTGCTTCTGACACTATCCCAATCTTATACCTAAATTGTCAAATCTTGTCTCAAATCAGATAACTTAGAATAAGCTAAATCATATTTTCTCTCATTTATTACTATTCTTAGAAAAGTCAAAAATATAATTTATTTACATAAATTAGTGACTTAATTATTACACATTATTTACTGATTTACTTTGCTCTAGCCCTATTTATTAATTAGGAATAAAACTCTATTCTGAAAAACAAAAAAATAGAATCTTGATGCAATTCTAGAATTTTCTTGTAAAATAAAAAGGTTTGGTGATTAAAAGAGTAAATTATTATACACTATGAAAAATATATGTCCACAGCTCAAAATGGGAGATTTCAAATGCAGAAGGGATGCCCAAGAATTTAAAAATATTACCTTTATTAAGTTAGAACCACTAAAATTTATACAACCTTTTTGACATCTACATCATACTTTGGTAGTAAAATTTATTTTCAGTCCAATGTAAACTTTATCTAGAGGTTTTGAAAAAGGTATCAATTCAATATGGAGCTTCCTAAAAGGAATCTTAATTCTTTTCAAGAGTAAAAAAGTAGTCATTAGCTAAATGACCATTTTAAGCTGATTATTCCTATTTAGGAGCAAGGTACCTCAAATGAGACCTTGCTTAGCTCTATGGGCCAAAAGATAACAAAATGTTGTTGTATCCAAAATATAGATTGTAGGAGGTAATGAAAAACCTTTTTTGATTGAGTGGAAAAGTCCAAAGATCCCAAATTTGTGACCATTAATGGTTAAAAAAGTCATTATATCAGAAAATAGGGGTTTTACATCAAAAATAAAAAAATCCAACCCCTAAATATTTTATCATGGAAAGAAATAAATCCATCCTAAGCGGTCATAAAATTGTTAAAAATATATTTTTAGAAATAAATTCCATGAATAGGAGGCATGATCCCATTCCATATCTTCCCACACAATAATGACATTGTCAATGATGTAACTAACTTTTATGAAATTAGTTTTCTCTAGTCTAACAATTGTAGGATGTGTCATAATTGGACCACCAAAGATTTAAATAGAATATTTTAAGACACATTTAAAAAATTAATGGGTCTCCAACTAGTAATGAGATCGGGGTCTAACTGGTTTCACAAATGAGTTTGTCTTGAGAGCTTCATTGTAAACATGAAGCAAGTTTGTCTCAACAAAATGCCATGTGGTTTTATAGAATTCACACAGAAACCCATCAACTCCATGATAATTACCATTACTAATATTATACACCATTTCATACAATGCTTCAATAGAACATGGTGCATCACATATGTAATGAAAATAAAATCCAAGCTTATGAGGAATAAAATAAATACATTATTAAAAATCTTAATCTTGTTCCAAATAATCCTCTTGTTTGTGCCTAAAACATTAGTTTATAATGATCTAGAAAGGCTAAAGATATCTTAGAAAGCTCCATGAGGAAACAATGTGAGATACTTTAATGTATTTAATCTAATCCCTAACTTTATTAGCCCTTAAATATTTTAAAAACATATTTCAAGGCCCAATATCCAACTTTGAGTTAGTTATAATGAGCACAAATTTAATCTCCTTTGACAACATGGCAATTCATAATCTAAAGCTTGTGTTTGAGATAAGCAACTATTTATTTTAAATTATTATCAAATGGGCTATGATCAAGTTACGACATAACTTGATAGATTTATTTAACTAAGACATTATCGACCTAATTTCTAACTTTCACCACTTGCTTATCATAGTGTCTGAGAAAGGTGGTGTAAGTGACAAGACCATTACACCTCTCAATCTAACTGACAACATAATGCAGAAGTGGAAAAACATTCCAATATTAGATAATGAGTTAGATGGTACCTTCATAAGTAAGGAGTAATAGGTTAAAAATAATGGGTATGAGGGACTTTTCATAACCCATTTTAAACACCTAATTTTGGTACAAGACCCTTTTCCAATGCATTTATGTACTTGGTCCATTTGTGTATAATTGAATATTTATAGACACTTTTCAACCACATTAGAGTCTCACCAGTCTTTATTCATCTAGATTTCCTTAGAGACACGATAAATATTTAATTGTTAATATTAAGATCTTATATATTCATCCTTTATTTGAGTTAGTCTTTGTCCTCATCTTTTTCCCCTCTGGGTCAAAATTAGTGGTGTATTGATAATGTCTTGGTCAAAATAGGTCCTCTGCTAATTCAAAGCCTCAAACTTTTATGGGTTCTTCCTACTTTGGTCTATTTCCCCATTCCTTGACATTCATTATCATTATTCTCTAGGGTTGACATATGTTCAAAGTGTCATAAAAGAGCCTCATATATATAAATATGTCCTTAGTCATTTCTCAAATATCTCTTATCGAATAAAACTATTATGATCCATTTATCTAATGCAAAATCATCAAGCCTTATCAAGAGTTCTACACATTTATCTAAGGAGTATGTATAATTAGCCTACATTGTATCAACATCAATCTATATCTAAGAAGTACATATAATTATCCTACATTATATCAACATCAATCTATATACACTATTTATGAATTATATAACATATCAGTATTGTACACTTGGAAAATACATATCATGGATGTATCTTCAACTTCTAGACCTTTCCTACTACCAAAAGGCTCACATAGATTATCTATCTATGACTAATTACTTATCTCTTAGTATTAATAATGTCATTATGATCACTTAGACATTATATCTTGACCAAAATATTATAAACCTACTTATCTTCCATCTCTGTAAGTTCTAGACCTACACCTATTTTCAAACTACCAAGACACTTGTATCCTAGTTAGACACCTACACCGATGCAAGTGTTCTATCACAATGTAAGTTTATAGTGCCCTAAATCCATATAATTTTTAAATGAAATGTATTCCTATGGTTTTCCTAATTTATTTAATGTGATATATTCTCTAAAATGTTTTTGTATAAATATAAGACCAACCGTCATTCATTCCTAAGCTATCATAGACCAAGGATAACTTATAAAAAATACTCAATCAAGAACTCAAGTGAGTAAATATTGCCTATTTACCATGATTCCATACCAGTCATAGGGATAACATATTCATAGGTCTAAATTACTGAAGTAACATCCCAAGATCCATATTTACTAGGTTACAAGATAGGTCACTGTTGTACTTATCATACATTACATGATTCACACACAAGCCAACACATAGGGGAGAACTACATAGGTCTAAGGCTCAATTTAGAGCATTGGATATGTAGGTATCACTCATTGATAGAGGGGTCTTTGGGACAACTCAATACCATTTTTCCACTAACCCATTTTACCATAACAACTATGAATATGAAGAACTATGGTTTTACTATTTGATAAGGAATGATAGTCCATGACCCAGATCTGAATGTACTAGAGTAAAGATGACATAAAATACATAAGCATCTATGTGGTTGAATATAATTATAGTAGGTATTATAAATTGGACATCTATAGTAATTCATATAGTAGTATCGATGTAACTATCCTAGGTTGATGCAAGTATCTGGGACTATAATGTATAATTTATAGAATCAAATGATTGATCTAGAATCTAGAATTAGTTTACTTTTTGTTTATTCTAAATCTAAATCTATATTAGAATCAGAACCATTTGTGTATCTTGTGTTCATTTTTATTGAAATAACTAGCATAACTTTACTTTCCATTTTAGCATATCTCAACATAATAAATTTAGTCAGTATATATTTTATCCGAGTTTCACAAATAATTGATCCTCTTTAGAGATAGTTTACCACCTTTGTGCCCTAGGACATCTCTACCCTTTTAACCCTAGATTACTCATATATATATTTTAGGGTTAAAAATTTGATGAACATGATCTTTGAACATAATTATTTCATAAGCATACCATATAGTATGTTTCTTACCTGCTTTGTTCTATTTTTTGCGATCTTTATATCTATTATCATGGATGATATTGATTTATTTGATGACTATGATTATGAAATTCTCCAAATTTATATTAGATAAGGGTTAAAAATTTATTACTCTTGTATTCTTCCAAATTATAAATCATATAATATCAAATATTTGAATGGTGGTAGCTACCATCCCTCTAATCCAGCCCATGATTCCACCATTTCAATAGATAAGTTGATCCATCTTAAGGAATATAAAGAGCCTTTACCAAACCTACCTCTAATACCATTTGATATATCTCTACAAAATTTGAATGAACCAAGATCTTTAAAATATATACCAATGATACCACAATTCAATCCAATACCATTACCAAAGTATCCTAAATTTAATGATTCAAAAGTTGTGTTTGTTATCCATGAGGAGGATGATACTCATATTCTTGGATTCAAGAGAGGTTGTGGATTAAATCAATGATAATACATATTTAAATCACCACCATTCCCATGGAGTATATTATTTCTATGATGAACACTATTGGGATTCTTCAAAAATAAGTTTTTATACTTAAAATGCAAATGAATGTCCATTATACTAATGCAAATGTTCATTCAATAATCAACCTATTGCACAATGTATAATTGAATATCATTATCCATAATATTTTAAAATACCATATTTACCTCTCTTTTTGAGTCATAAGGACCCATTTGACCACATGATTAACTATGTACATCATTTTGGTCAATGAACAAAATATGACCAACTATTGATAAAAGTATTCCATATGAGAATTTCCAATGAGGCTCATAATTGGTTCTATAGCTTACCAAAATGTTTTTTAATGAATTTTTCATAATTATAAGATTCATTATGCATGTCTTTCAATATCCATAAGGTGCCAAAAATTACACTAGAACATTTTCACAATTTCAAACAGTGTGATGATGAATCCATTCAAGATTAGACCATTTAATTCAAAAGTATATCATATGAGCTAGCATATAGACCCTTAGATTTGGAATTACAATTCGTTTTTAGTAAAGGTATTATTTCTCCATTGAAATAAATAAAATTTCATAAAAAATATGAGTCATTTACCCATTTATATGTGGATGTGCATAGTTATGCTTCATTCATACTTGCTCATACAAAAGAGCTTAACATATCCCCTTATAAATACCAAAGTTTTATTCCTCACACAAAGGAGAGAGATAAATTACAAAATGAACATTATTAACAAAAATGTGGGGTTCCTAATCTTTATATGGGAGCTTTACAAAATTTACTCAATATGAGACCAATCCAAGGTCCATATCTTATGTAAACACCCCAAGGTGAACAACTAAATAACCATCCATGCCAAAAATATTTGATAATAACATTATTAATGGGTGGTGCTTATTTTTGGAATAACCATATTGTTCCTACACAAACAAAAACTACTTTAAATATAAGATGTTTACAACATATTGGCTTTAATCTAAAATACTTACAAAGTAAAGGAGATTGAAAGATTCCTTCAGAAACATAACACTATCAATTAATTGTGGTCCTAAAGTTATTCAAACATGGATTTGGGTTATGCCTTGAACCTCTCCATATGAATTTACATTGGTAAATCTTTGGTTATATCAAATGAAATAAAAATTTGGCCAAAATCAGCAAGGTAATTCTTTTTCTCATGAAGGAAAATGGATCCATATCCCAAATGATAGCATCGCTTATTGTATTTTACATGTAAAATGTGAGGAGGAACATGCCAAATACAATTTATAGTTATCCAACCATGATTCAAACAATGTAAATGATCCAAATTACACATATTCTAAAAATACCAAAAACATTAGAAAAACTTTAAAAATCCAAAAATATTTTTAGTATTTACATATCTTATTAGCTTCTTAGCATACACGTTATTGGTTCCAAGTTTGTAGATGGAATATTAATATTTACTATATACACATGTGTTTTACACATATTTTTATTGTGATACAAACATACATAGATACATGATCTATGCACTTTTAGATGATGGATTTTTCCTCTACTCACATCACTAGGATATTGGGGGCATATACCTCTATGATAACAATACATAAAAGTTATATAATTCTATGGTCACTTTACATTATTCTGTTTGAGATCATATATGTACTTAAACATGACTTTATCTATGATTTTATATTTCATAATGCACTTGATATGCTATGTATTTAACATTTTATACTAACACATATATCCAAAGACTAGTATGACATGTTTATGTTGGTTGCTTATGATTTCATTTATCCACATACTTGAGTGTCTTATATTGATATCATCATGATTGTTTGAGTATTTGAATATGATTCATTATTTTTTGGCCTTATGCCTCTATTTACCTCTTTGATGTTTGAATATGTCATTGTTTGTTATATGTTGATAGTTGAAAATCTCAATCTTGCTTTTGTGGAAATTTGATTAAGTCATGTCACTTTAATTATGTGGCATTAGACATGCCCCTTATTTTTAGTCTCCTTAGAAATTTTTATCTTGTTAATTTTGAGTGCTCTTATGTTTGTGATTTATTTATTATTAATCTTGTACCATTATTATCTAGATATTTTCATGATATACATCATGTATCTTAGGACTTGGTGTGATCACATTCTTTATGCTTCAATGCTTTAGCTACCTAGACATGTTCCTTTTATATGCTACATGGTATATTCATAGTTTACATGGTTATATTATAATTTTGAGGTAAGGTAAATACCAATTTATAATTTACCTCACCTCAAAAGGAAGGGGGGGGGGAATATCAGTAGGGGCAGGCCATGAAGGCATGAATTATACATTACTTCACATATTTAGATTGTAGTGGGGGCATGTTTAGGAAACATGTTATTAACATTCATCATAATTTTATATTATAGTATGGGAATGTTTTTCAAACATGTTCTCCACAATTATTCAATATGAAACATACCCAAATTATAGTGGAGGCATATTTTATAAATATGTCCTTCACATAGGCACTTATATCCGTTTTCAAATTTCTCCACTTTGGCATTTACACTAGTTCTCAAATTTAGATTCTAACGAGTGGGTCATGTTTTCCACACACCATTTTTAATTTTTATATTATAGTGAGGGTGGGGTCATTTTTGGAAACATGTTCTCCACACTCATAATAGTTCTCAATTTCAGATTATAGTGGGGGCATGTTTTGGAAACATGTTCTCCCCACTTACATAGTTTTAAATTGGCCAAAATTCATAGTTATATGATTTAGATACACATTTATGGCACATTGGTATAATTGTTATACATAATTTTATCATGAGACATATCTTAGGTGCATATTATATGAAATGTGTGCCTAATATTGTAAAATAAAATCAATTTTAGATTCCAAACACTTTCAAGGGCTATCATCACCCACCAAGTTGGACTTTTACAAATTGTATTAAGCCAATCTAATGGAGTGTTTGGTTCAATTTTTGGTATGGTTGAGGTGATTAAATAACTAAATATTGCCAATTTTATAGGTTGGAATTGATTACATCATATAACCTCCCTATTTTTATAGTCTGAATTGAGTTGGTTCACTCAAACTCATTAGGTTATAAGTATGATTAGGTTACATAGTTGAGTTAATCTCAACTATTGGGTGACAACTCACCATTTCTCCAAGTTTGAGGGCATGTGTCCTCAAATTTATATCTATATATTTATATATATGCATTTTATATATTTTTTATTTTTCCTAATCTCAATTTTAGTGATTCATAATGATACATATTTCAAATTAAATTTCCAAAATGTAAGGCAGTTGCATCAATACACATGTGTACTCCTAAACCTTGTTCTCTTTCAATTTAAATTATTTGTATGCTTTTAATTTGAGATTATATGCACTAATTATATACTATGGCATGCTCTTGGTTTTAGGTTAGTTACCAACAAAGCACTCAAGTTGGACTCAAGCAAAGACAACGTGTGTTATACACACCTAAGTATGTATTTCTTTTCCTTTAATCTAGTAATTTTCTTACGAGATGAAAGGGGAAACATATAGACACTATTTCTAAATTATATATATCTCAATTTTATACACTTGATAAATACATATCATGGATGCACCTTTAACTTATAAACCTTTTTTGCTACTAAAAGGATTGCATATACTATCTCTTTATACCTAATTTCTTATCTCTTAGTCTGACTAATGTCATTCTGATGACTTGGACCTTCTATTTTTCCCAAAATGTTATAAAATTTCTTATCTTCCATCTCTTCAATTTCAAGACCTACACCTATTTTCTAATTGCTCAAACATTTATGTCCCAGTTAGATGCCTATGTTGATGTAAGTATCTTATTCCAACATAAGTGTCTAATACCCTAAAGTCATCCAATTTATAAATGAAATGTATTCCTATGGTCAACATAAATTATTTAATGAGAGATTTTCTCTAAAAGAAATATCAACCCTCATTTATTCCTAACATAACACAAACCAAAGGAAACTTAACAAAATCACTCAATTAAACACTCAAGTGAGAAAATCTTCCTTGTTTTCTCCTATTTCCATTATAGTCATAGGGACAACATATTCATAAGTTTTAAGTATCAAAGTAACATCCCAAGATCCATATTTTCCAAGTTAAAAACTAGGCCATTATTGTACCTACTTATCACACATTGCATATTCACACATAAGCCAATACATAAAGGAAAACTACATAAGTCTGAGGCCCTCTTCAGAGTATTAGATATGTAGGCAATGTTCATTAATAGAGGGGTTTTTGGGGCAACTCAACACCATGTTCCCACTAACAAATTTTTCCCATAACCAATATGAATATGAAAAACTAAGGTTTTCATATTTTATAAGGATCAATAGTCCATGACCCATATTTGAATGCACTAGAGTAATGGTGACATAGAACCTAGAAGCATCTAGGTGGTCACATCTAGTTTCCATAAGTATTCCATATTAGACACCCAAGTCTAAGTTAGAGAGTAGTGTTGATGAAACCATCTTAGGTTGATGTAAGTGTATACAAATATAGATGTATAATTTACAAAATCAAGTGATCGATTTAGAATCTAGATCTAGTCTACTTTTTGCCTATTCTAGATCTAAATTTGTATTAGCATAGAAATTATCTTATATTAATTTTCATTATAATATCTATCATAGTTGTACTTTTTATTTTAACATATTTCAACATAATAAATTTATTATATATTTTATTTAAGTTTCAAAAATAATTGACCTGCTTTATAAATAGTTTACCACCATTATACCCTAGGATATCTATACCCCTTTAACCCTAAATTCCCCATATCTATATTTTAGGGTTAAACACAATCCAAGTCTTATGCCATCACATATTAAACCTAAATAATATGATTAAAAATCATATATTTTCATTTTATTATCTATAGATAGGAGGTGAAGTCTTATCTTTCATTACACTAAGATTCACTCCCAAACACCAGAACTACAGAAATCTTTGATTCCAATTGTGTAGGACATGGACCTATAACTCTTAAAGAGGTTGCTTGGGCCAACTAAATTACACATATAATTTTATAAAAACACATTTTTTTAGGATTTAGTCAATATCAAAGGAGTGTTTATCCCTTTATAATTTAAGATGATTTAAATTAATTGAATTAAACTTTTTGAAATAAAAATTGTTATGCCCTTAACCTATGGAGTGTTTATGGATATGTGTGGCCAACTTGTGGCTTACATACCTATTATATTATCTTACTAAATTTCTCTATGTTCTTAGAAAGGTCAACCCTAATGGAATAACCATGGATAATTAGAGTATATATATATATATATATATATATAATTCATAATATGATGATCAAATACTAACCACTACCTCATATATATATATATATATATATATATATATATATATATATATATATATATATATATATATATGAGGTAGTGGTTAGTATTTGATCATCATATTATGAATTATACTCTTATTTCATTATTTTGGAGGCTACCCCCTCAAAATGGTTCAACTATATTTATTAGGCATTCTACTCTTCTATCAATTATTATTGTGGATATACATATTCTACTCTTATTTTTGTGTAATATTCTATTGTGTAAACATATAAGTAATTTCATTAAAATTGGTATTAGATCTTCGATTTGGTAAAATTTATATGGTATTATTTTTTAGATATGGTGTTAAAAATATTCTACAATTAGAAGGATTGAAAAAAGCTTATGATTAAGGAAGTATTTAATTTTTTATCACTGCAGTATTATTTGAAGTGATTTTTTGAAAAAAAAGTTTGGAAATTTTTTTCACCCTTATGAAAATTAGTAGTCATTAGATTCATCTCAGTGAGATAATTATAATAGTATAATTTATTAGTACACTTTTTTAGCCATAACATTTCACCTTGTGCACAATAGTAATTTTTGGACTCATCTTGGTGAGATGATGGCAATGGTATAATCTACCAATACAATTTTTTTTGGGGATGAAATCATTCATCCTATGGTTTGTGCATGATTGGTCCTAACACTCTCAAGGATGACATGGAGTTTAATATTTTTGATATGTTTAATTTTGAGGTAGTTCACCAAATTTAGTAAGATTTACAAAACATGGTACAAAAAGATGATTTAGATGTGGTCAAAGTTGACATCATTGGGGTAAGAGGGGAATTGAATGTTTTGAAGGATCAATTGACACTTATAAATGGCCAATTATTCAATATTATAGTTTATCCCTTGCAAAATAATCTTTCACAACTCCAATTTGGTTCTCCCCATCTAAACAATCATACCTCTAATCTTGGTTTGAAGCAATTATTTCCAAAGTGGACTTGTGAAATTTTGATGGTAAGGATCCACTCATTTGAATTAATAAAATTTAATTTTTTTTTTGAATTACATTAGACTCCATGTGCATAAAAGGTGGTCATGGCCACTTTATATCTATAACTATATACACTATTTCTAAATTATATAACACTTTTGTCTTATACACTTAGAAAATACATATCATGGATGTACCTTCAACTTCTATACCTTTCCCGCTACTAAAAGGCTCACATATACTTATTACCTACTCATAAGGAAACTTACCAAAAGCACTTAATCAAACACTCAAGTGATCAAATCTTCCTTATTTTCTCCTATTTATATAAAAAGCATAGAGATAACATGTCTATAGGTCTAAAGTAATAAAAGAACATTCCATGATCCCTATTTTCCAAGTTACAAACTATGTCACTTTTGTACTTGCTTATCACATATTACATGATACACACACAAACCACATGTAAGGGAGAGCTACATTAATTTGAGGTTGTATTCAGAGTATTGTCTATGTAGGCAATGCTCATTAATAGAGGGGAATTTGGGATAACTCAACATCATGTGCCCACTAACTCATTTTCCCATAGCCATAATGAAGATGAAGAAATAAGGTTTTTATTATTTGACAAGGAGTGATAGTCCATGACCTAGATCTAAGTGCACTAGAGTGAAGGTGACACATAACCTATAATAATCTAGGTGGTCACATCTAATTTTAATAGGTATTCCATATTATACACCTATGTCCAAGTCAAATAAAATCATTAACATAACCATACTAAGTCAACACAAATATTTACATCTAAAAAGGTAAAATTTCTAGAATCAGCTAACTGATCTAAAATTTAGATCCACTATAATTTATTCTTGTTCTAGATCTAGATCTGTATTAGCATCAAAACTAAATGAGTATCTCATTTGCATTATCATTGTAATATCTAGCATAGTTATACTTTCTATTTTTAGCATATCTCAGCATACTAAATTCAATATATGTTTATTTTAGTTTTTTGATTAATTGGCTTTCTTTAGAGATAGTACACCATCCTTGTTCCCTAGGCTATCTCTACCACTTTAACCCTATATTCCCTAATCTAAGATTTTAGGGTTAAACATTTAGTGAATCTGATCTATATGATTTTTTTTTGATTCCTAGGGTTTTCAATCAGATAGGGTTTTTATTTATTGTTTCAAATCCTATCATCTTTCATTTTTAAGCAATGGAACATCTTCATCAAAAAATCATTTTCAAATGGAATATAAAGAAGCACTAGTTACTCATCTTAATAAAATAAGGGATTAATAAATGCATTTTTATATGTTATAAGAGATGAAATTAGTAGGCATGTTTAAGCTAACGTTTTCTCACCTAGTGATGGTGAATCTTTAGAAGGTACCACAATTGATTCTATTCCAATAAATCTACCAACATATAGTGGAGGCACCAGATATGTATTCCAACCTTTATTTACTAAAACTAATATTACCACATCTTACATGCAAAAAGTTATTACTTCAACCCAATTGTCAATTTTAATGCCTATATGTACCTAACCTATGGGTACACCTCCTTTGGTGACTTTTCAAATATCCAATCTAAAAGACCAAGAGGTGAAAGATCTTGTCCAAACTCTAATTTTTGTTTCAAACTAAGGTTATAAATATTAAATAAAATTATATGAAATAACCTTATTCTATTGATTCACCAGAGGTGTTGTATGATCCTCTTACACCAAAGATATTTTCCCATCCCTTGCTAATTGGTTTTGTTGCACCTAAGTTCACATTCTATGATTACAAGGGTGATCTCAAACAACATATTTGATCTTTTTATGCATCATGCCTTGATTATGCCTCTAATGATAAAATTTTGACCAAATTATTTCCAAGGAGCTTAAAATACTATGCTTTAAATTATTTTTATGATTTACCAACTCAATCAATAAATGCATTCAAACCCCTTGAAAATTAATTTTTGGCACACTTATATAATTAACATTACTAAAAAGGTTTTTTATGCCCAAATTTCAAAAACTAAATAGGGAAATAATGAGCCTATCAATGAACATATCTTAAGGTATAAGATAATGTTAGCTAAAATAACCAATCCTATGGTAGATAAAGAGATTAAAGATAGCTTCAATCGAAGTTTGCTTGCTTATTTACATGAGTCTATTATTTTCAAAAAATTCAAATCTTTCAATGACTTATGACATATTATTCATGATCATGAAATGAAACTTATCTCATTAAAAAAACTTAAGTATGTAACAAACACACCCACTATATCTACATCTAATACCAAGTTTACTATTAAACCAAGTTACAAGGTAAAACCTCTTGAGCCTAAAAGGGAAATAACCACCATGGTTAATGTAGTGTCATAATAAAAGAATTGGATCATGTTATATAATGCACCATGGAGACATTTTACATGCTTACATGAGCCTCCCACTTCATTACTCCCATGGATTATAGAGTGTCATTTCATATTTCTCCCTCATCCTATAGAGGTTGATATGATTAGACCTCTACACAAAGGGTATGATGTGAATGCTTATTATGAATATCATCAAGGCCCTAGGAATTCTAAGAATATATGTTTTAGCTTAAAACATAAGATCCAAGACCTCTTCAATGACCAAAAGATTACATTTGATGATCTTCCAAAGGAGTTAGGTTTCCAACCTAGTGATCACTAAAACTAGAAAATATTTAACAATCTTTTGCAAGACCATTCTAAGAAAGATTTAGAAGAGAAAATGAAATATAATACGCATCTTCCTCCATCACATTATGGGCATCCATTAGATCATATTATCGGTAATTATACATGGCATACATCTCCTATGGTTAAAATACCCTCCATTACTTAAGATGATAGTGAGTTTAGGTATGATGACTCATATCTTCATTCTTTATTCATTCGAGCATACCTTGATCGCCAGCCTCTACATAGTGTCATGATAGCTAATGGTGAAAGTGAGAATGTTTATTCCATGAAATTACTTACGTATTTGGGTTATACAAATCATGATTTATGTCTTTTGACTAGACCAACTAGAACATTTGATGGGACCTCACAACAAGTTCTTGGTGAGATTGACTTAATATTATAGGTGGGTCCCACATATGTGGTTACTAATATATCAGTTATACCTTCCACATGTGTATTTGATATGTTATTAAGATGACCTTAGATACATACATTTCACATAGTACTTTATAAAGTGCATGGGTGTGTTAAATACATTCATGCCAATTGGGTAATTACAATTTATGTTATTCCATATGAACATCCTCTTGAGAAATAAAAATTTATAACTAAGAAATTAATTCTCAAACATAGTAAGGTTGATTTTCCATAAAAGGGTAAGCAATAGGAAATAACCTTTATATGGTGGCTAGTATTTGAGTGACTATTACATTAAAGATCCACAGTGGGTTCCATGGATACTCACACCATATTCAGATATATAGAACACATACACATGTTCATATTATTGATATGTCATAGAAACCATAGATCTTTCAATTATGGGTTCCACAAACCCTTACTCTTATTATTTATTCATGGTTATAGAGTCCTATTATACATACATGAAGCATTATAAATTTTACAATGACAAATATTACACCTATACATGCTCCTTAGTAGTACCACAAGTTTATTGTACCATGTTTTGAGTGGGGAGATACCTATGAGAATCCATTGGATGATATAATAGGATGGTTATTTCTTTAGAATATTCTATAAATACCAAAAAAATTCAAAAAAATTCAAAATCCAAAAATATTTTCAGCATTCATAGGTTTTATTATCTCCTTGGCTTCTATGTTGTTAGTTCCATGTTAGTGGATAATATATCATTTATTTATATATACACATGTGTTTCATGCATCTTTTGAGTGTGATACATGCATACACAAATACATGATCTATGCAATTTCAAATGTTATGCCTTCCCTCTACTTATATCATATGGACATTGGGGGCATCTGCTTCTTTGATCACAATACACCTAGGTTATATCATTTTATAATCATTTTCCATTATCATGTTTGATCTTATGTAATACACATGACTTTATCCATGATTATATATTTTATAATGTAATTTATATGTTATGTACTTATTTTTTTCTAACACATATATCTAGCTACTAGTATGATGTATTTTTGTTGGATACTTATACTTTTACTTTATGTAATTGCTTGAGTGTCTTGATTTTCTTACTTGAGCATTTGAATATGCTTCATTGTTAAAATATTTAGAATTTGAATGTGTCATTATTTTTTGTAAGTGGACATTTGAATATGTAAATATTTATTTTGTGGATATTTGGTTAAGTCATGTCCTTTAATTTGTGTGGCATTTGAACATGCCCTTTATTTATGGTCTCCTTGGACAATTATCTTTTCCTTTGATTTTGAGTACTCTTGTGTGTGTTTTTGATTACTTCATGAACTTGTAATGTCACTATATAGACATCTCCATGATTCACAAGACTTGTCATGATTACATTATTTATGTTTCAATGATATATCTACCTAGACATGTTTTTCCTATATGATACATGATAAATTTAAAATTTACCTAGTTATCTTATGCTTTTGAGGTACAGTAAGTTTTATTTGATACTTACCCTCACCTCAAAAGGGAGGCATATTAGTGGGGGCATGCCATAGAGGCATGGCTTTCATAATCTTCACAAATTTAGATATATAATGGGGGCATGTTTTGAAGATAATTCTCCACATTCATACCAATGGGGGCATATTTTGGAAACATGTTCTTCAAACTCATACCAGTTTTAGTTTCATATTATAATGGGGGCATGTTTTAGAAACATGTTCTCCACACTTACACATTTTCCAAATTGGCCAAATTACATAGTTATATGATTTAGATACACATTTTTGGTATAGTTTTTCACAATTTCAACATGAGACATGTCTAAAGTGTATATGTTATGCAAAAAGCACCTAAAATTTGTAAAATCAAATTAGCCTTCAGATTTCAAATATTAATATGTATTGTCATCACCCATTAGGTTGGACTTTTACATACGGTATTGAGCCAATATATTATAGTAGTTTGTTCACTTTTGGTATGGTTGAGGTGATTAAATTACTCAATATTACCAAGTTTATAGGTTGGACTTGATTACATCATCTAACCTCACTAGTTTTATAATGTGAGTTGACTTAGTTCACTCACACTCACCAAGTTATAAGTATGATTGGGTTACACAATTAAACTAATCTCAAATACCAGGTGGTAACTCACCTTTTCTCCAAAGTTGGGGGTATGTGTCCTCCAATTTATCTCTATTTATCTAGATATACACAATTTCTAAATTTTATATTTGTCCTAATCACAACTTTAATAACTCATAATGATACATATTTTCAAATCAAATTACCAAAAGGTAAGGAAGTCGCATTGATACATGTGTATACCTAAATCTTACTTTTTTTCAATTTAAATCATTTCAATGCTTTCACTTTTAGATTATATGCATTGATTATATACTATAACATGCTCTTGGTTGTAGGCCAATCACTAGCAAAGTACTCAAGTTGGGCTCAAGCAAAGGCAAGGTATGATATACACATCTAAGTACATACATATTTTCCTTTAAACTAGTAATTTCATTACTAGGTTAAAGGGGGGTAGGGATAGATGTGGACACTATTTTTGGATTATATTACACATTATTTTACACTTGGTAAATACATATCATGGATTTACCTTCAACTTATAAAAAATTGGTACTACTAAAAGACTCACATACACTATCTCTCGATGTTTATTTCTTATATCTTAGTCTAAAAAATGTTATTTTATCAACTCAAAACTTATATCATGCTCAAAATGTTATAAACCTACTTATCATCTATCTCTACAAGTTTTGGACCTGTGCCTATTTTCTAGCTACCTAGACATTTACATCCCAATAAGACACCTATGTTGATATAAGTGTCCCTATCTAATGCAAGTTTATAATGTGTTAAAGTCATCCAATTTACAAATGAAATGTATATCTATGGTTTTCCAAAGGAATTGAATGTGATATATTATCCAAATGGATAGATATCTATAGATCAACCCTAATTCATTCTTGACCTAACATAAACCTAGTAACTTCTTACCTGTTCACAAGGTAGCTTACCAAAATCATTCAACAAAACACTCAAGTGAGAAAATATTCCTTATTTTCTCCTATTTTTATATTATTCATAGGAATAACACATATACAGGTATGAATTATTGAAAGAGCATCATATGAGCCCTATTTTCTGAGTTACAAGATAAGTCATTGTTGTACTTATCACACATTTCATGATACACATATAAGCCAACATGTAGAGGAAAAGTACATAAGTTTGAGGCCATATTAATAGTATTAGCTATGTGGGTAGTGCTCATTGACATAAGGATCTTTTGGCTAGATCAACACCAGGTGCCCACTAACCTATTTTTCTCATAGCCACTATGAAGATGAAGAACTAGGGTTTTTAATATTTGATGAGCGATAATCCATGACATAGATTTGAGTGCACTAGATAAAAGGTGACATAGAACCCAAAATCATCTAGGTGGTCACCTCTAGTTTTAACAAGTGTTCTATACTAGACACTAACATTCATTTAAATATAAGCATCAACACAACCATTCCAAGTCAATGTAAGTGTCTATAACTACAAAGGTACAGTTTTTAGAATTTAATGACTAATCCAAAATTTAGATCTAGTCTAATTTCTTTTTGTTCTAGATCTATATCCATATTAACATCAAAACCAACTAAGTATCTTGTTTTCATTATCATTAAAACATATAACATAATAACACTTTCTATTTTTAGCATATTTTGGCATAATAAATTTAGTATATGTTTTTCTGAGTTTTGTAATTAATTGTCATATTTTAGAGATAGTCTACCATCCTTTTTCCCTAGGCTATCTCTAACCCTTTAACCCTAGATTATCTAATCTAATATTTTAGGGTTAAATAGGAAATTGAGAATTTTTTTTGGTATAAATGGTTGTGTGATCAAAATAAAAAGAAGGGCCTTTAATTACCTAGTCTATATTCTATGAGGAGTTGTAGCTCTACTATCATAATAATGTCTCATAAAACTACTTTAGTTAGCTAGTCAAACTACATCAAATAGGGACTGTGAATGATTATATTCATCAATTATAGAATATTTCCTTATGTATGGATGGCATCTATAAAATAAATTTTACAAAACTATTATTGGGTGGCCTCAAGCATAACATCCAAATGGAGGTTCCCATGCTTAGTCCTAGTTCAATATCGAAAGCCATACTAATGGCATGCATGGTAGAGGAAAAGATCTGGTCAAATTAAGACTTTTTGATAATTTCTATGAACACAATATCCTAACCCCATGATTTCCTCAGCCTACAAGATTAACCCCTTAAAAAAATGGATGAGAAACATGTAAAAGGGTTATGATTTTGGTTGTGATATAAAATGGATCAAAAGGCATAAATGCACTAAAAATAAGTTGTTTTACATTAAAAAAAGTAATGGGGATGAAGAAGATGATGAGGCCTTAGGTGTAGGTCTAGAAGAACCTAAGGATGAATATGCAGATTCTCAATCTCCTATTTCCTATCATGCACTTTTAGGTATTAGTACTCAGACTCTTAAGTTGATGGGGTTTTTAAAGAAACAAAAGGTGATTGTGTTGATTAACTTTAGGAGTACACACAACTTCACAATAGTAAGTTGGCTTCTCATTTGAACTATTTCATTTACCCAACTCTAAAATTTTAGGTTATGATTGTAGATGGTGGTATAATTAGTTGTTTAAGTAAATTACATATTATTAAGCTTTCTATGGGAGACTACCTACTAGATTATCCTATGTTTGTTATTCCCATTGTTAGGTTTGACATTGTTTTGGGAGTGGAATGACTCACCACTTTGGGCACAATTGAGAAGAATTTAAAGGAATTATTCATGCAATTTCATTTAAAAGGTAAGACATTTAAATTACATGGTTTATGAGATAAATATCCATAATTGGTTAGTTATCACTAGATGATAAAGACGCTCAAAAAATTTGTTGAAGATTTGTTACATGATTATTTTACATATAAGTTAAACCAACCAAGGAATCTACCCATCTTGAGTTACAATTGGTGTTGGATGTGCATTTAATTATTTTTGGTGTCATGACAAAAATATTTCCACCAAGAAGAACACATGATCATTCCATCAGGATAATTACAAGCAGTAGACCACCCAACTTCATACCCTATAGGTATCCTTATGCCTAGAAGAGTGAAATTGAAAATATGGTTTATGAGATGATAGAGGTAGGAATTATCAGAAACAACCAAAGTGAATATTCTTCTCAAATGGTCATGGTACATAATAAAGATGACACTTTAAGGATGTGCCCAAACTAAAGATAACTCAACAAGTACCACATCAAGGATAAGTTTCATATTCTAATAGTTGATGATTTGATAGATGAATTGCATGGTGTTGTTTATTTTTAAAAAATATATCTTTGATCTTGGTATCATAAGACTCAAATCCATGAAGAGGACATACCTAAAACAAATTTTCAAACTCATTAAGGCTATTATGACTTTATGGTCATGCCTTTTAGTCTCATAAATGTACCATCTACATGTTAGAGTTTGATAAATACTAATTTTAAGCCATTTTTGAAAAAGTTTATGTTAGTGTTTTAAGATGACATCTTCATTTACAAAAAAAATTAGGAAGACCATTTGAATCATGTGAAACATATAATTTTAATTCTATAACAACATAACTTTATGTGAAACCTTCCAAATGTGTTTTTAGTGTCAGAGAGGTTGAGTAATTTGATCATATTTTTTCACATGAAGGTGTGCAAGTTGATCTTAAAAATATCCAAGTAATGATGGAGTGGAAAGTGCTTAAGACATTCAAGAACCTTTGGGGATTTTTGGGGCTAATAGGTTACTATCATAGGTTTGTTAAATATTATGGAAACATCACATCCCCACTCACATACTTTTTAAATAAATACTCCTTCCAGTGGAATAAAACAACTACCAGGGCATTAAAATTGTTGAAAATGGCTATGTGCACCACTCTAGTTTTGGCTACCCCTGATGTTTCTAATTTTTTTGTTATTTAATGTGATTCATTATGATATGTCATGGGGGTTTTACTCATGAAATAAAACATACCATTTACATTTGAGAGCCATCAACTAAAGAGAAAAATAGGCTCAAGATAATCTATGAGAAATAGATGATGGTTATTCTGCATGCATTCAAACAATGGAGACCTTATCTAATGGGTTAAAAATTTTAGGTAAAGATTGATCATGAGATAAATATCCATAATTATTTAGTTATCACTAGATGAAAAAGATGGTCAAAAAAGTTGTTTAAGATTTGTTACATGATTATTTCACATATAAGTTCAACCAACCAAGGAGTCTAGCTATCTTGATTTACAATTGGTGTTAGTTGTGCATTTGGTTATTTTTGGTGTCATTCCAAAAGGATTTCCACCAATAATAGCACATGATCATTCCATAAAGATACTTATAGGTATTACACCACCCAACATCATATGCTATAGGTATCCCTATGCCTAGAAGAGTGAAATTGAAAAGATGGTATATGAGATGATGGAGGTAAGAATTATCAGACACAACCAAAGTGAATATTCTTCCCTGATGGTCTTGGTACATAAGAAGGATGACACTTTGAGGATGTTCCCAAACTAAAGATAACTCAACAAGTACAACACTAAGGATAAGTTTCATATTTTAATAGTTAATGATTTGGTAGATGAATTACATGGTGTTGTTTATTTTAAAAAATTAGATCTTTGCTCTAGGAATCATCAGACTCAAATCCATGAAGAGGACATACCTAAAATAACTTTTCAAAGTCATGAAGGCCATTATGATTTTATGGTCATGCTTTTTGGTCTCATAAACACACCATCTACATTTTAGAGTTTGATGAATACTATTTTTAGGCCATTTTTTAGAAAGTTTATGTTGGTGTTTTTAGATGAAATCTTCATTTACAAAAAACATTGAGAAGACCATTTGAAGCATGTGAAACATGTAATTTTAATTCTATAAAAACATCAAATTTATGTGAAACCTTCTAAATGTGTTTTTGGTGTCAGAGAGGTTAAGTAACTTGATCATATAGTTTTAAATGAAGGCATGAAATTTGATCCTAAAAATATCCAAGCAATGATGGAGTGAAAAGTGCCCAAGAAATTCAAGAACCTTTGGGGATTTTTTGGGGCTAATAGGTTATTATCATAGGTTTGTCAAAAATTATGGCAGCATCATAGCCCCACTCACATATTTTTTGAATAAATACTCCTTATACTGGACTAATACAACTACCAAGGCATTCAAATAGCTAAAAAGGGCTATGTACACCACTCTATTTTTAACTACCCCTGATGTTTCTAATTTTATTTTGTTGAATGTGATTCATTAGGATATGTCATGTGGGTTTTACTCATGAAAGAGGACATACCACTTGCATTTGAGAGCCATAAATTGAAGGGATAAAATAGGCTCAAGCCAATCTATGACAAATAGATGATGGTTATTTTGCATGCATTTAAGAAATGTATACCTTATCCAATGTGTTGACACTTTTAGCTAAATATTGATCATGAGATAAATATCCATAAATGGTTAGTTATCACTAGATGATAAAGATGCTCAAAAGAGTTGTTGAAGATTTGTTACACAATTATTTTACATATAAGTTTAGCCAACCAAAGAGTCTATCTATCTTGATTTATAATTGGTTTTGGATGTGAATTTGGTTGTTTTTGGTGTCATCCTAAAAGCATTTCCATGAATAAGAGCACATATCATGCCATTAGGCTACTTTTAGGTAGTACACCACCCAAAATCATGCCCTATAAGTATCCCTATGCCTAGATGAGTGAAATTGAAAAGATGGTATATGAGATGATGGAGGTAAGAATTATCAAACACAACCAAAGTGAATATCCATCCCTGATGGTCATGGTACATAAGAAGAATGAAACTTTAAATATTTTCCCAGACTAAAAATGACACAACAAGTACAACATCAAGGATAAGTTTCATATTCTATTAGTTGATGATTTTATAGATGAATTGCATGGCATTATTATGTTAACAAAATAGATATTTGCTCTAGGTATAATTAGACTCAAATCTATGAAGAGGACATATCTAAAACAAATTTTAAAACCCATTAAGGCCATTATGATTTTATGGCCATGCCTTTTGGTCTCATAAATTCACCATCTACATTTTAGAGTTTGATGAATACTATTTTTAGGCCATTTTTTAGAAAGTTTATGTTGGTGTTTTTAGATGACATATTCATTTACAAAAAAATTTGGGAAGACCATTTGAAGCATGTAATTTTAAGTCTAGAACAACATAAAATTTATGTGAAACATTCTAAATGTGTTTTTAGTTTAAGATATGTTTAGTAATTTGATCATATTGTTTCACATGAAGGTGTGAAAATTGAGCCTAAAAATATCCAAGCAATGATGGAGTGGAAAGTACCCAAGACATTCAAGAACATTTGGGAATTTTTAGGGCTAATAGGCTACTATCATAGGTTTTTCAAATATTATGGCATCATCACAACCCCACTCACATATTTGTTGAATAAATACTCCTTTTAGTAGACTAAATCAACTACCAAGGCATTAAAATAGCTGAAAATGGCTATCTGCATCACTCTAGTTTTGGCTACCCCTGATGTTTCAATTTTTTTTTTAATTGAATGTGATTAATTAGGATATTTCATGGGAGTTTTAATCATGAAATAATACATACCACTTTCATTTGAGATCCATCAATTAAATGGAAAAAATAGACTCAAGCCAATCTATGAGAAATAGATGATGGTTATTATGCATGCATTCAAGCAATGGATACCTTATATAATCAGTCAACACTTTCAAGTAAATATTGATCATGAGATAAATATCCATAATTGTTTAGTACTCACTAAATGATAAATATTCTCAAAAAAATTATTGAATATTTATTATACAATTATATTACATATAAGTTCAACCAACCAAGGAGTCTACCCATCTTGATTTAAAATTGGTGTTGGATGCACATTTGGTTATTTTTGGTGTCATGATAAGAGGATTTACACCAAGAAGAGAACATGATTATGCCATAAATATAATTATAGGTAATATACCACCTAACATCATACCCTATAGGTATCCCTATGCCCAGAAGAGTGAAATTGAAAAGATGGTATATGAGATGATGTAGGTAAGAATTATTAGACACAACCAAAGTGAATATTCATCCTTGATTGTCATGGTATATAAGAAGGATGAAACTTTGAGGATGTGCCCAGACTAAAGATAACTTAATAAGTACAACATCAAGGATAAGTTTTATATTCTAGTAGTTGATGATTTTATGTATGAATTGCATGACATTGTTTATTTTAATAAATTAGATCTTTGCTCTAGGTATCATCAGACTCAAATCTATGAAGAGGACATACCTAAAAAAAAATCAAAGTCATGAAGGCCATTGTGATTTTATGGTCATGAATTTTGGTCTCATAAATACACCATCTACATTTTAGAGTTTGATGAATACTATTTTTAGGCCATTTTTTAGAAAGTTTATGTTGGTGTTTTTAGATGACATCTTCATTTATAAAAAAATGGGAAGACCATTTAAAGCATGTGAAACATGTAATTTTAATTCTAGAACAACATCAAATTTATGTGAAACCTTCCAAATGTGTTTTTTAAGTTAGTGAGATTGAGTAATTTGATCATATTGTTTCACATGAAGGTGTGAAAGTTGATCGTAAAAAGATCCAAGCAATGATGAGTGGAAAGTGCCCAAGACATTCAAGAACCTTTAGGAATTTTTGGGGATAATAGGTTACTATCATAGGTTTATCAAAAATTATGGTAGCATCACAACCCCACTAACATATTTGTTGAATAAATACTCCTTTTAGTGGACTAAAACAACTACCAAGGCATTCAAATAGCTAAAAATGGCTATGTGCACCACTCTAATTTTGGCTACCCCTGATGTTTTTAATTTTTTTTATTGAATGTGATTCATTAGGATATGTTATATGGGTTTTAATAATTAAATAAGACATACCACTTACATTTGAGAGACATCAACTGAAGGGGAAAAATAATCTCAAGCCAATCTATGAGAAATAGATTATGGTTATTCTACATGCATTCAAGAAATGGAGACCTTATCTAATGGGTCAACACTTTCAAGTAAATATTGACAATAAGATAAATATCCATAACTAGTTAGTTATCACTAGATGACAAATATTCTCATATTTTTTTTAAATATTTGTTACATGATTATTTTACATATAAGTTCAACAAACCAAGGAGTCTACCCATCCTGATTTATAATTTGTGTTGGATGAATATTTGGTTGTTTTCAGTCTCATGCCAGAATTATTTCCACCAATAAGATCACATGATCATGCCATTAGGATACTTTTAGTCAGTAAACCACCCAACACCATACTCTATAGGTATCCCTATGCCAAGAATAGTGAAATTGAAAAGATGGTATCTGAGATGATGGAGGCAAGAGTTATCAGACACAACTAAAGTGAATATTCTTCCTTGATGGTCATGATACATAAGTAGGATGACACTTTGAGGATGTACCTAGACTAAAGATAACTCAACAAGTATAACATAAGGGATAATTTTCATATTCTAGTAGTTGATAATTTGATAGATGCTTTGCATGGCATTGTTTATTTTAACAAATTAGATCTTTTCTCTGGGTATCATCAGACTCAAATCCATGAAGAAGACATACCTAAAACAAATTTTCAAAGTCATGAAGGCCATTATGATTTTATGGTCATGTATTTTGGTCTCATAAATGTAACATCTACATTTTAGAGTTTGATGAATACTATTTTTAGGCCATTTTTGAGAAAGTTTATGTTGGTGTTTTTAAATGACATCTTCATTTACAAAAAGATTTGGGAAGACCATTTGAAGCATGTAATTTTAATTCTAAAATAATATCAAATTTATGTGAAACCTTCCAAATATGTTTTTAGTGTTTGAGAGGTTGAGTAATTTTATCATATTATTTCACATGAAGGTGTGAAAGTTGATCCTAAAAGATCCAAGCAATGATGGAATGGAAAGTGCCCAAGACATTCAAGAACCTTTGGGTATTTTTAGGGATAATAGGTTACTATCATAAGTTTGTAAAAAATTATGGTAGTATTTCAGCCCCACTCACATATTTCTTGAATAAATACATCTTCTAGTGGACTAAAACAACTATCAAGGCATTTAAATAGCTAAAAATAGCTATGTGCACCACTCTAGTTTTGGTTACTCTTGGTGTTTCTAATTTTTTTATTGTTGAATATGATTCATTAGGATATATAATGGGGGGTTTAATCATGAAATTTAGACATACCACTTACATTTGAGAGCCATTAACTAAAGGGAAAAAATAGGCTTAAGATATTCTATGAGAAATAGATGGTGGTTAATCTGCATGCATTCAAGCAATGGAGACCTTATCTAATGGGTCAACACTTTTAGGTAAAGATTGATCATGATAGTCTCAAAAATTTTTTGGAAAATTTATTGTAATCATAAGAAAAATAAAAATAAGTGACTAAAATGTTAGGATATATTTTGAAATAGTATATAAGAAAGGAAAAGAGAATGTAGTGGTAGATTCATTATCTAGGCAGATGAATCAGTTGAGACATTGTTATGTGATATAACCATTTAGCAGTAAAATTGGTTAGAAGTAATATCATATTGGAAGAATGATAAGGATACCTAGGATTTTATTTAGAATCTTTAGCTTGGTTCTGGGGGTCTAATAAAATTTCATAGAAGGGGGACACATTATGGTATAAATATCGATTATACATATGTAAGTATTCTCTCCTCAAACATGAAATATTTTAGGAACTTCATGCATCTCCCATTGGAGGTCATCTAGTTTTTTTAAAAACATATCATATAATTAAGCAAGATTTATTTTGGGAAGGACTCAAGGGGGATGTCCAAAAATATGTCATTGAATGCATGGTATGTTAATAGAACAAAGGTGAAACCATTAAGACCCTAGGTATTTTTTAGCCTTTACCCATCCCTTACCAAAGGTATAAGAAGGTTTCCATGGATTTCATTATTGGATTACCATAGTTTGAGGGTAAAAATGTTATCATGGTAATTATAGATCAACCCACCAATTATTCTCATTTTTGTTCCTTATCACAACCATTTATCACCAGTATAGTAGCTTATGCTTTGGTCAATATAGTTCAAAAATTATATGGTACTCCAAAGATCATTATAAGTGATTGAGATCCAATATTTATTAATAATTTTTGGACTAAATTATTTTCATGTTTGGGAACCTACTTGGATCATATCTCATCATATCATCCTTAATCTAATGGACAAATAGAGGTAGTCAATAAATGTCTAGAAGGGTATATTTATTAGTTTTTTCTAATAAACAAGATAAATGGGTTCATTGGTTATAACTTAGTGAATGGTGGTATAACACTGCTTCTCACACTTATTAAAAAATGTTTCCCTTCATGGCATTGCATGAGTATCACCCCTATCAATCACTTTATCCTTGAAGGTGCATCCCAAGGTTAGAGCTATTGAGGAACACATTCACCATCAACATGAGGTACTTTCTAATTTGTAAGAGAATTTAACAATGGAATAGAATAAAATGAAGTGGCAAGCAACTCAACACTGTAGTGATCAAAATTTTGACATAGTTGATTGATTATTTATGTGTTTGAATCCATATAAGTATATGTATCTAAAGAAACATAAAAATGATAACAAGTTGTCCATTAATTATTATGGCCCTTATCAAATCTTGTATAAAATTAGTAGTGTGACCTACAAGATGGAATTTACCTTATCCACTCGCATATAATTGGTATTCCATGTCTCTTTCCTAAAGAATTTAATTAGACAGAGTTTCTATTCAAAATGAGTTACCTAAATTAGATAAAAAAATGTTGAGTCATTCAAGAGCCTAAAGAGATGTTTCACATGCACACTAAGTAACTATGACACAGAGTGTTTAAGGAGTATTTGATTAAATGGAAGAATCTACATTCTGAAGATGTATCATGGGAGGTGAATAATTCCTACAACATCTCATTTTGATTCAACATTGAGGATAATTTTATTTTAAAGGAAAGGGGCATGCTATGCCCTTAACCTATGGAGTGTTTTGGGATATGTGTGGTTGAATGTGGCTTACATACCTCTTATATTATCTTGTCACATTTATCTATATTTTTAATAAGGTTGACCTATGGAATAACCATGGTTAAGTAGAGTATATATAAGATGTATTGGTTAGTATTTGATCATCACATCATAAATTTAGCTCTTCTCTCAATTATTATTATGTGAAAGGTTTGTAAAACCAAAAACCCTAGATCATGCATATGCACTAGTGTAAATACTAAAATATGATCTATGTGGTACCTCAATATTGTACACTTAGAAAATAACTATAATGGTTGTATCTTTTAGTTTTAGACTTTCCCACTACTAAAAGGCTCACATTCACTATCTCTTTGTGCCTAATTGTTTATCTCTTAGTCTAATTGTTATTATAATTACTAGGCCTTTTATATTTTGATAAATATCTAAAATTTATTTTTATCCTTAAATTCTATTTTTAGACATGTACCTATTTTATATCTTCTTGACACTTGCATCCCACGCAGACACATGCATTGATGCAAGTGTCCAATTTTCTTATAAAGTGTCTAGTTCCCAAAAGCCATCTAAATTACAAAAATAAATATATCCTAAAGGTTGGATTAATTTATTTAATGTGATAGATTTATTAAAAGGATAAATATATATACAATATCAACCCTAATTAATTCCTTACCTAGCAAACATCTAGAAATCACATACAACTCACAAGACAATATACCAACAAGCACTCAATCAATCATTCAAGTGAGAAAACCTACCCTATTCATTCTTATTTCTATATTAGTTATAGGAGTAGTGTTTCCATAGGTATGAATCATTCAAATAGTAGTCCATGATCCATATTTTCCAAGTTACAAGATAGGTCACTACATGTCTTTATTTTTTACACATTGCATCCTTGTGCACACACAAGTCAACACATAGGGAGGAAATACATATTTTTGATTCCCTCTTCATAGTAGTATCTATGTAGGTAATTCCCATTGAAAAGGAGTCTTTGGGATAGCTTAACATCATGATCCCATTAACCCATTTTCCCCATATTCACTTTTAAAGTGAAGAGCTAGGGTTTTTATCATTTAACAAAGAGTGTCAATTTATGCACATGATCTAAAGACATTATAAGGAATGAAATAAAAATCCTAGAAAAGTGTAACTATCAGATCTAGAAAAGAGTATGTATTTTGGGCAAGATAGAAATATCAATAGGACACTAATGTTGATGGCAATGTTTAGGGTTTGAAGGAAGTGTCTAGACCTTTAGAAAAAATATTTTTAAAATATATGATTATGGGATCTTGAGCATTAGTCTACCTATTTTGACACATGTACATCTCATATCCACCCTTGCATCAAAATATAAGCTAATTATTATCTCTTCTTTATGTTGTAAATATTAGAATATCAATTAGCATTACACTTTTTATGTTTAATAATTTTATATATTTAACATATTGTAATATCTAAATAAATTAATTGGCCTGATTATTAGATTAGTTCACCACCCTTGTGTAAAAGATAATATATATTTCTTAACCCTAGATCCTTCATATATAGATTTTTATCACTCATCTTATCTCCACAACTGATCATAATGATCATCAAGGCTTGGGATATAGTGGAAATACTAATGCAAACAATTTTAATATGCATATTCATTTTTTAATGCAAAATAAAAAGAACCTAAAAATGGAAATAGGTCCAAGGAAAGTTCACAAATTAAACAATCAAATAAAAACTTGGAACACGAATAAGTATAAGATAAACATTTACAAAAAAAGAAAGAAATACATCAAAAGGACAACGTTACATGTGTGCCTTCATATGAAGTAATTACAAATCATTACCCAAAGTACCAAATAATTTAACCTTTAATAGATGGAAATCAAGGTAAAAATATCATAGATAACCCAACTTTTGAATTCAATATATGTACATGGAAATTCTTTACATTTATGGGATATGGCATGGAGCACATGAATAAAGCTACTATATCTAATTTTTGTGTTGGATATATCCAATGAAATATCAAACTTGGGTATGAATAATGCTCTATTATACTATATATTAGTCCATTTTTACTAAATATAATGTTTAACTTGGAAAACTATGGTTACTAGTAACATAGGAATATATCTCTGAAACAAAGACATCAAGTACAAATTTACCAAATGAACATGATACACTTTATAATTATACTAGGCACACATATGACACATTTAATTAAATAATGTTAATCATTTACCACTCCTTGTAGATTATCATCCTAATCTTGAGATCAATGGATATCATATACAATTTCTATCAAAATTTCCAAAAATATAAAAACATTCAAAAAAATCAAAAGTTTTTAGTGTGTTCCTAGTTATACTAATTCTTATACATATGTTGTTTGTTCCATATTATTAGATATCATATAATTAATTTCTTATATACACATGTTTCATGATTCATTTGAGTGTGATACTTGCATACCCAAATACATGTTATATACACCTACATATGTTAGATCTTCCTTTCACTCATGTCATAATGACATTAGGAAAGTATACTTCTTTGATCATGGTACACCCAAGATATATTATTATATGATCACTTTAAATTATCATGTTTGAGGTTATATATTTACACATGCGTATATCCACTCTTTTACCTTTCACAATATACTTGATATGATCTATACTTAATATTTATTGCCAACATATATGTTTAAGAACTAGTATGTTATGTTCATTTTCATTACTTATATTCCTTTTTTATTATTTTATTTTATTTTATTACATATTTGATAATTTGAATATGATCCATTGATTTTGGTCCTTGTTCTTTTGTTTGCCTATTTAGACATTTGAATATGTCACTCTATGTTTTATAAGGACATCGAATATGTCATTCTATGATGTGAGGACATTTTACTAACTTGTGTCGCTTCGATTGTGTTTAATTTGAGCATGCCCCTTGTATGAGGTCTCCTTAGACCATTCCATTTTTATTTGATTTTGAGTGCTCTTGTATGTGTGCTTGATTTCTTGTTGAGATTGTATGATTATTCTCTAGATGTTGCTATGATCTATATCATGCATATTAGGACTTAATATGATGACATACAACATGTTTAAATGATATATCTACTTAGACATGTTATTCCTATATGTTGTATGATCCATACACAAATTATATAGTTATCTTATCCTTTTGAGGTAAGGTAACTATGATATTATACTTCAACTCGACTCAAAATGAAGGGCATATAAGTGGGGAAATGTTATAGAGGAATGAATTACACATTTTCACAATTTCAAATTTTAATGGGGACATGTTATGGAAACACATTCTCCACATTTACAATAATTTTCATCATTCTCTAAATTATATTGGGAGCATTTTATGGAAACATGTTCTCCACATTTACATCAGTTCTCAAATTCTCCAAATTTAGTGGAGGACTATCATAGAAACATGTCTTCCACACTTGTGTGTGTGTGTGTGTGTGTATCCCAAGTTTCATCTTGAGACATATATGAGGTTCACATGCCCTATAAAAGGCACCTAAAAATTGAAAAATCAAATAATTTTATATATTTTAAATACCACACACACACACACACACACACACACACACACACACATACATATATATATATCCTAGGTTTCATCTTGAGACATATATGAGGTTCACATGCCCTATAAAAGGCACCTAAAAATTGAAAAATAAAATAATTTTATATATTTTAAATACCATCATGGACTATTATCATACCCAAGAAAGAATTTTATAGATCTAATCTATTACAATAGTTATTTCACCATTGTAAGGTTGAGTTGAGTATATCATTTAATATTACTAAATTTATAAATTATATTTGATTAAATCATATAAATTCACTAGAATTATAGGTTGGATTTGATTAAACAATCAACACTCACAAAATATATAATGTGATTTTATTAAATCACTCACATTCACTAGACCATACACATATTTGGGTTACATGATTGAGATGAAACAAGCTCAATGGCTATGCTGAAAATCATGTTTACACAAAGAATTTAGGCATGTGTCCTCAAATATCTATCTATATATACACTTTAAGGTTTATCATTATCCTTATCTTAACTTTAATGCTTCATAATGAGGAATCCATAAAAATCAAATTTCTAAATGTCAAGATGGTTGCATCGACACACACATGTACTCCTAAACTTGATCTTTATACTTTCAAACATTTCAAACTATTTCATTTTTAGATTTTATACATTGATTATATACTATAACATGATCTTGGTTGTAGGCTATTCACTATAAAAACACTCAAGTTGGGGTCACATAGACAAGGTATGTTATACATACCCAAGTATGCATTTTTTCCTTTAAACAAAAAATTTCATTAATAGATTAAAAGGGGGGAAATGTAGATACTAAAATATGATTTATTTAGTATCTCAATATTGTACACTTGGAAAATACCTATCATGGTTTTACCTTTAAGTTCTATACCTTCCCACTACTGAAAAACTCACGTTTACTATCTCTTAGTCTGACCATTATTATTTTGATGACTGGGTCTTCTATATTATGAAAAAATATCTAAATCTAATTATTATCTTTCACTTACAATTTTGGACATGTACCTATTTTCTAGTTTCTTGGACACTTATGTCCTAGACAGACACATGCATTAAAACAGGTGTTTAATTTTCCTACAAAGTGTCTAGTACTCAAAAATCATCTAAATTAAAAAAATAAACATATCCTAAAGGTTAGCCTAAGTAATTTAATGTGAGATATTTATAAAAGGGATTGGTATATATATATAAAACCAACCCTCATTCATTCCTCACCTATCAAATACCTTTAAATCACATACACCTCAAAAGTAATATGCCAATAAGAACTCAATCAAGCATCCAAGTGAACAAACCTACCTTATCCATACCTATTTCTATATCAGTCATAGGATAAATATTTTAATAGGTTTAAATCATTAAAACAAAAGTACATGAGCCATATTTTCTAATTTACAAGCTAGGTCACTACATGTCTTTGTTTGTCACATATTACATCCTTGTGCACATATAAACAAACATGTAGGGGAGAAAGACATAGGTTTGGGCCCTCTTTAGAGTATTTATATGTGTGTGATGCTAATTAATAATGGTATTTTGGGAAAAATCAACACTATCATCTCACTAACCCATTTTACCATAGTCACTCCAAAGGTAAAGAACTAGGGTTTTGATCATTTGACAAAGAATAATATCCCTTGTGCAAAATCTAAAGACATTATAAAAAACAAGATAAAATCCTAGAAAAGTGCATCTATTAGATCCAAAAAAGAGTCTATAATTTGGGTAGGATAAAAAACTCCATAGGAGGACACTAACATTGCCAAATTTTTTTAGAGTTTGATATAAGTGTTTGGGCCTCTAGAAATAATATTTCCAAAATATGACAATGTGATCCTGATCCTGCGTAGTTTTATACCTATACATTTTAGATCTACCTATGTATCAAAATATAAGCTAAGTATTATCCCTTATTTGTGTTTTAAATTTAATAATATCAATTGACATTATACTTTATATGTTTAGTAATTTTATATATTTAGAATATTGTAATATTTGAATAAATTAATTGGCCTACTTATTAGATTAGTTCACCACCCTTGTGTAAAAGATAATATATATTTCTTAAACCTAGATTCTTCATATCTAGATTTTTATGGTTAAAAAATTAGATAGTAATTAGATAGCAAGAGGGGGAATAAAAATGGGTTACTAAATATGGTTGAACTAGTCTCAAAAATCCTTTGTAAGTGAGCACTACCTACATAACCCAAATGAGCCTCAAGGTGATGTAGTACTCCCTCCTAGAGTGATTGTGTGATCCATGATGATGCAACTAGAATATATATATATATATATATATATATATATATATATATATATATATATATATATATATATATATATATTGATTAAAAATATTGATAACAAATGCCCTTGACCAAAAATAAATAATATTCAGACTTGGCTTATGATTATTAGAATGATATAGAGTTGAAATAGGAAGCAATGCTCTTTTGCTCAGTGTGTAGTGTAAATTATATAGAGATACAATGGGGTTGAAATGAGTGGGATTTATGTGACTTTATAGGATAATATATCTAATAATTTCACTAACTAAACTTATAAGGTGTACAGGAGAGCCATTGTGTAATGTCTCAATTTGAAAAAGTGACATTATATCATGGGAGATAAAGATACACTAGGGGACAATGCCATAATGTGGTCTCATCCAACTAGTGTGGACTTGTCCCAGAAGACCAAATATAGGGGAATATATTTTATAGGAGACTATGGGTTAAATAAGGATGGATGAAAATGAGATAAGGATCTATGTATGATATTTGCAATGCTTAGAAGATAGTGAAGGATATCTTTTAGATTGGGTGTTAGTGACATGGTGAATAGACCAAGTGAAGGTAAGGATACCAATAATAATCATTTTCAAGTGCTTAATGATTAATTTTATGTGTCTACATTTACCCCACTTTATTTTAATGATGCACAAAGTGAAATTACTAGAGTAAAGTAGATGTGAACCTGACTGTATATACATACTTTGTCTTTATATGTAAAGATTGATTGTACAATATGCTTCAATGTAATAAGATTGAAACAATGCCACTAAGAGAAATATTTACTCATATTTAAAATTTAAAATATGAAATTTACTATTTTTATTTTGAAAGAGAGAAAGGATAGAAAATTAATTTATAACTTGGAGATGGTGAAGTGCATGCCTCCTTGTTGGGACATTTGGAGAAGTGTTGAACTATGATGAATTGATAATGATCAAGTCTCAATTTGAAAACCATTGAATGATTTTGAGTTGGAAGGATTGTGTGTTATAACTATCATTTGACTATATAGAGTACTCTATAAAATATTTGAAGGGGTAGAACCATGAATTGTGGCCCGCTACATATTTAAAAAGTGTAATCATAGACATTGAGTGTCACTAAACTCTAATGTGTCCTATTTACAATTCAGATGGATCACATTATTGAAGATGAATCTATGTTCTATTCAAAACTTTGTAACTTTGAAGCTTGATAATTTTGAAAAAAACATAGTATAAATGAAAACATGAATGAATATCATACCCCTTATATCTATACTATAATGAAATTCTATTTTGAAACTATAATTGAAATTGCACTTTTACCACTTTTAATTTTTGAATTTGTTTGAAATTTTTAATTTAAAACTATAGTGATGAGTGTACATGCATGAAACATACCCCCATAATATAAAAATCATAAATCATATTGTCACTTGAAAACTGTATATTACCATAAATCTACAAAATTTACTCATGAGGCTTGAATGTTCCAAGTAAGCCCACTATGATGCCCCCTTTTTGAGATAAGAGATGTAGCATGTAGAGTCATTAATCTAAAAATAAAGCATATTTGAAATATATAACACTTTAAATATTTTAAATTTATGGAAATAATAGTATTGAATATAACATAAAATATGCATATGAATCATGTGTTATAAAAATGAATCATTGAAGCACATAAACAATGTATGTATGATATACATCATGGCACTAGAGTAAAAATATAATATATAAGTGATGCATGCCATGAATCATGTCACCATATTAATATATATAGAAGAAGTGTCCTTCAATGTCATAGAATTTGCATAATATGTCACTCATAAGGCTCAAAAAGCCACATACAAAGGAAATGAAAAATATTTCATAACACATAAGGCTAAGGACCACATTAAAATGGAATAATTATTCCATACAATAAATAATTTAAACATACAAGGTCAAGGGCCACACACATAATAATCAAACAAGTCTAACCTATCAAATAATAAAATAAGAATGCAAAGTAAAACATGTAGAAAATGAGACTCGTGAAAATCCATTATATGTATGAATTTGAATGTTAACAAGTATCATATTTCATGTAATACATGTGAAAAATATGAATGATTTATAAAATACATTTGTATCATATTTAACTCAACATGGTAGAGAGGTTGTTGATAAATACAACTTGTTAAAGTGTTTATGGAGAAATAATAGATGCCTCCAACTTAACAAAGCTATTGGGTAATAAGGGAAGCTTAACATAAAAGAATCATGTGGGAGTATGTCCTATATCACACTCAAGTACCTTGTGAGAAGTATTATGTATTTAAATATGGAATATTTTATCTATTTAGCATATAATAAACAACATATGAAAAGAATTAAGATAATAACATTTGAAAATTATTTAGGTGATGATTTTGAATTTTGTAAATTTTTGGAATATATGCAATTTTTGGAATATGCACATTTTTTATATTTTTTGAAATATTATAATGATAAAATATATTTGAAATAAAGGTGATAATAATAAAGGTTTTGAAAGTATAAGAAGTATGAGGGATTCAAACAATCGTCAACAAGGTGTAAAAGCACAATAGCATAAAAGGGAACACAAACAATGTGCCCACAATGTATATGTAATTTTCAGTCAAAGTAATATATTATAAGTAACATAAGTAGGAGTATGAATTCTAATCAATGAGGAAGAGGATAAATGTGCTGATGAGATCATGTAAGTTCCATAGGGTGTAAGATATGCAATATTAATAAAATTGAGTGCTATAGAGAAAAGTGTTTTGTATTATTTGAATATTTTTGAAAATTAAGAGGGTAAGTACCCAAAAGTGAAAAGTAAAACAAGGGGCAGAATAATTATTAGATAAGGTGCATAATAATGAGCAAGAAATGGAAAAAACTACATATAAGGAAAGACAACCAACTAATCAAAAAACTCAACCCAAATAGTGCATTGGGAGGAGCAAAGAGATTTGTCCAACCAAGGATCTCATTAAGAAGATGCACATAAGTATTCACAAATGCATTGTATGAAAGAGTGACGTCTTGTGATGAAGAAGTGCCAATTTTAGATACCTATGAATCTAAATAGGAGCCATTTACTGTAATATAACCCACTAAATCACTACTCATATGCACATGAAAAATTCTATCCTCATGTGTATGAGAAGAAGATGTAGTAACTTGTACATGTACATGTGGTGAATCTATTTTAATAACTAGTTTTTCCTTAGGAGATGAAGGCCTACTTATATGTGCCACTTTCTATTAAAGAAAATTTACCATGCTCTATGAAACAAATTGAATATGCTCATAGGTAATTGCATTATGCTCATAAGTAGATGAAGAAACCATTTTTTTAACATGTTCTTATTGATTAGAAACTAAAATGTGCTTTGGAATGTGTAGATCATAGTCTTGAATAGTTTGGTAAACTATTTCATTACCATGTTTCTCAATAACTATACCAAGTAACTATTCCATAAAATAAGTACACATCATTTGTTCCAAAGTATATTCATATTAGATTCATTTAACTTTGACCACTTGATTATCATGAATGCATTTGAGACATTTGTGCACTGTATAGGGTAATGCTTTAATATTTTTTATCTAAGGGCATCCTAGTAACATGTCAAAGACCCATGTTCATGGTAGAATTAGAAATGGAGTATGCACTATGAGAGGTCCCACCTGCAAATGAAACAATATATGCCCAAGATTATCTTATGTATGCCCATAAAATGCTTTAAAAACTCTAGAATTATCATTTATATATTATTATATATAACCAAGAGAATGAAGGAGTGTTATGGTACACACATTTTCACTTAATCCACTATCTAACATGACACTCTGGATGGATTATTTGTTAACATATGTTTGAATAAAAATTTCATGCCTATCTAAATCATCATCAAAATTTTCAATATCATCAAATGTGATCATAGGATGTGATTCTTGTTTTCTTGTAACTATAAAAATAAATCTATCACATGTATATCCATATGTAAAAGGAGGATGAGCATTGTATGCATAGTGAACTTCAAAATGTTCGTTGTTATTTGCTTTAAGATTTGGAAAACTTGGGATATTTTTAGTTTTTAATTATCATTTTCTCATGGATTAGCCTCTTCAATATGTGTACTAATATCTATGATATTTTCATCAATAAGATGTTGAATCTTATGATTAAGCTTAAAACATCAATTTTAGAATGTCCAATACATTTATGATAGTCACAATTTGCTTTGGCATCAAAATTTATAAATTGAGGTCTAGGCACATGTATCTCCATTAGTGGAGGAAAAATGATTGCATTGTATTCTAAGAGATTTTATGAAAAAACACAATGAGGTGATGGTAATTTTGATAATTTACTCCTTGGCAAAGCTTTTAACTAAAGCTTTTGAAGTGGTTGTGATATATAATTAACTATAACTTTTTATTCATTATTGATTTTAATTGGTTTGCTCTTATAATTTGTCTTTCCTAGTTGCTTATCTATAAGATTTTGTGTATCTTCATCATAATTTTTATATTAAAATTTAATTATGAAAGTATTATCTAAATTTCCCAAGAATGGTTGTTCCTAAATAGGTTCTGTTGTAATTGGTGCTTGTTTTACCTTTTACTAGATATATTATTTTATGTTTATGGGAATTGTCACTTGTATCTAGATTTCCTCAAAAGGCTCCTCCCTTTGATTAAGGGTTTTTACTTCAAAGTTTCCTTGACATGAATTTATATTTTCTTAGGAATTTGTATACTCAATGAGGTATTATATATATATATATATATATATATATATATATATATATATTTATTAGTTTCATCCACTTTTTAAGCATTCATTTGTGATATTAGAATTAGTTGTTGAGGAGGTATTATAGACACTTTATTTGATTGATATTGTGTTATTTTATAATAGCAAAAAGGTGTATCATCAATTGGAATTATATAATCACATGTATCAAGTAAAACTTTGACACATTTGTGAACTGTATAAGGTATATATTCAATTAAATGAATCCAATGTTGGCCCAAAATTCAATTATATTGTAATTGCCCAAATAAACTTGAAAATTAGTATAGACCATTTTGAGGCCTAATAATAAATCCATTGTAATAATGGCAAATACTTTTATAGGAATGGTATCAAAGTCCTATATGGATTACCTAAAAAATTTAAGATTATATTTATTCAAGCCCAATTTATTTAGGAAGTCATAAATGAAAATATTTATTCCAGAACCATTATCGACCAATGCTTGTTTAACTAGTTATCCATGTATTTGGATTTGAATAAACAATGGAAGATTATTCTCGATGATATTCTTGGGAGGTACATATTCTTTATGAAAATTAATAGTATGATAAATATCCTTGAAATTTTTCATAATAGAAGTGAATGAATCTAGTTGCGTATCTATAGGGAAAGTTGTATCTTGCAACATTACATATAAGATATCATTATAAGTTTGTGCCTTTTTTAATAGTTAAAGAATAAAAAATTTGGAATTATATTTTCTAATTTGTCTTGGATGTAAAATTACTTGGATTGAGGGATGTGCCTCAATGAAAGGGGGAATAATATGAAAATTGTTACCTCATCTAGTATTAACAACATTAACATTTTGAGTTTGATTAAAAGATTTCATACATACTTTTTCAATGTTAGAACAATGTGAAGTACCATTTAGTGGAGATTGTTCTAAGGTATGCTTGGGAACATTATCAAATTATAAACATGTATAAATGAAATAAATATAATCTTGGAAAGTTAGAGAAGATTTTACAAGAAAATGGATAATCCTATGTAACATTTGAGAAATACTTTCATTCATTGAACCCATTATATAAATTATGTAATATGAATTAAGAAATGATATAATATAATTTAAGGAATTTTTGGGACTATGAATACAATATATCATAAATCAATCAATGCTAATGAATATGAATATAATAAAACAAAAAATAAGGTATAAGGGTGATCTAGACAAGGGTTTAAATGATTTTTTGGCTCTCAAATATACATGACCATTTATTGATTAGTGCCATCCCAATGTTTCAAATCACTAATTATAGAGTAAAACCATGCCTATAACCCACTAACCCCTATTTTAAGGGTATGGTGAGAGTAACTTCCTTGGTAAATATGTTCTTCTTGGGTGCACTACAAATTAAATAGATAAAAAAGGTTCCATATTGGTGTAAACAAGGGACCCTAGGCATTTCAATATATCATGAGGTATGACAAAACTAAAATATTTGTTTATTTTTGTATTTTGGCTATGAGTATTGGGGTAAACCCCTCATACCATGATATTTATAAACATAACACCAAAAATCCATTCATGATAGTCGCTAAGTAGTTTGAAAACTACCAAAACACAATTTCTAAAAATAAACAAAAGTAAGTGAAAAATAAAGAGTGAAAGATATTAGTTTTTAGAAATCAAAAAAAATTCAACCCAAGGTCAAAAGAAATAGATTTTATGTCATAATGATCCAAGATGATAAGATAATTTCTTAATTTTCATATTTAATCCATGGTCAAATAAATTTAATCATTTTATGTTGGATATTATCCAAAATTGAAGGTTGTTTTCTTTCAGTTTTAAGAATTTACATAAATTTGGAAGAAATCATATTCAAAAAATCAAGGAAAGATAACAAGTAATGTTTTAAAATTAGTGGTTTCAATAGAATATTTATCCATTTTTAATTTAATATGACTTAAATTAATTGAATTAAGATTTTTGAAATAGAAATATTGATATGTAATGATCTGATAGTGAAATATAGTCAAGATACAATATATTAAAAAATTTACATAAATAATAATATTATTAAAAATATTAAAAGGCTTAAGGATGTGAAAAAATCCCTAAAACAAAAATAGATTTGTGTAATTTCACTGTAACTATAAACTATGTGAAATTGACCTACAGATAGAGTTATGCTAAAAACAATAATTCACAATTTGTTGAGATAAGTCCACAAGAGGTAGACAAAGGTACATTATGGCCTTGTCTATTTACTATAATCACATCCCTATTGATTTTATTCTTTAATTTAAAAATTGGGTTCATGAGATTGCCTACAAAGGTTGACTATTGAAATTGGTTTTATGTGTTGTTGCATGAAAGGCTTACAAAACAAAAAACTAGATCTTGCTTATGCACTAGAAATTAATTACATAACAAGAGAAGAAATAAAATTAGGTTAATAAGGATGGCTAATCTAGAATTAGAAACCCATTTTAATGGAGCACTTCCTATATAGCTCAAATGGGCCTCAAACTAATTTAGTTCTCCCTCCTAGAATGATTATGAGATATGTGATGATGAAATTTTAATTAATATCGCTAGGAGATTGATTAAAAATATTGAAAATGGATGCCCTTAACCTAAAATAAAAAATATTCAAACATGGATTATGACTATTGGAATGTTGTAGAGTTGAAATAAGAAGAATTAGTGTTATTTTTCTCAATGTGCATTGTAATTTTTGTAGATATCTAGTGGAGTTGAAATGAGTGGCCTTGATGTTCCTTTACATGAGAATATTTAGAATAATTTAACTAACAAAACTTATAAGGTCACAAAAAATTCAAGGTGTAATGTCTCAATTTTAAAAAAGAGACCATTAGAGCATGGGAGACAAGGCCACACTAGGGGATAAGGCCAAAAGGTGACCTTGTCTAAATAGTGTATACTTGCCCCAAAATATCAAAGACAAAGGTTACATGTCTGATAGTAGTCTGTGGGATGAATAGGGATGAATGTAATTAAAATAGGGATGTTTGTATGATATTTTCATTTTTTAAAAGATAGTGAAGGCTCTCTTATATATTTAAATTTAAGAAAATGGTTGATAGACCAAGTGAAGGTAAAGATGCAAAGAATAAACATTGTCAAATTCTTAGTGATTAATTTTATGTGTTTATAAAGAGAAACAAACTAAATAATTATACATGTAAATTCAATGAAGTAGATCTATAATCCATATCAATATTAGTCTATGTAAAGATCCAAAAATTTATAGATCCTATAAAATATTAGAGGATACAATTTTCCACATATAACATAATCAACCCTCTTCCAATTCTGAATTGGACATAATTGGATCTATGCCTTTCTAACCCAGTTGCAAGTCATTGTCATGTTTTAGGAGCATACCTTTTGTCAATTATAGACTATTTTCCCAATTCTATAATTTAGCTATAGTGCCTAACTATGTTTTTTTAGTCTTCTTTCCCTTTCTTTCATTTCATTTGATTATTCAATCATTTAATTGTATTGTTGGTCAACTATAATAAACCCTAGGGAATTTTTTAGACATGTAGTTATTATATATTTTTAGGTCTCCCTTTTTTACCTATTTCCGTATTTACCTAATTTTATATACACCATTAATTTAACTATTTTATAAAACATAATTTGTGAACCCTTTTGTTCTTCAAACATACTTAACCTAAGAGTTTTCTAATTCTTCATTCCTTTAGGGTGTAATTTCTTGTTTTCCACCTCTCAAATTTGATTTTCACATATAAGTGTGTTCACTATTGCCTTATAATTAGACATAAATTCCTTTATTTTTCTCATTTTTACATCCTATTCCCATTAAGAAGGTTATATCTACAAACCCTACTAGGTGACGTGATAGATTGAGTGGTGTTACTTGTGATTTAATTCATTTTCCTTTGCTTATTAATTATGCTTATTTGAAATGAAATTTTTTAATAATGTTATTCTTTATTATTTATAATTTAAATGAAAACAATTATGATTATGAGGACAATACTTATGATGATATAAATGTTACTAATGATGTTAATCTAAAACAAGTTCATAGACTAGCTCACTTTAGAGGATTAATTCATAAACATCCCAGATCTTAACCCATATTTTTGAAGTCAAAATAAATGAAAAAAAAGGCTTTACTTAAAGATTATAAACCTGATAATTTTACTAATTATCCTTTGAATTTTCTTAATCCACTAATTAGAGGCTCTATTTCTACATTAGATCGTGAGGATCATGCTCATATTCATACTCATATGTATCCACTGAGTGTAAATCCTCCTTAAGTTGACATCCCTATTTTGACATAACCTAATACATTATTTTTATCCTTATATAACTAATTTACCATGTTAGATCACTCCCCATACTCTATCTTTTGGTCTTCATCTTAGTAAAAATATTAAATCATATATTCTCATCAAATACAATCATATGAAAACTCCTACACATATCATTATATCTAAGGATGCATACATTCAACAATATCTCCAAGACATCTAAGATAAATTATGAAACTTACCTAAGGATATAAAAATTATATTCATGTGTTCACTTCTCAAGATATATTACATAAACCATTGGCTCATGAGGTCCTCACTCACCCTTTGCCTACTAATTTTCTAGTTCCTAAAATTAATTATACAATGGTAAGGGTGATACTTCACATCATAATAGATATTTATTTTCCTTTTTATTTGGTTTTTCTAATGATGATCTATTAATGACCAAGTTATTTCCTATAAGTCTTAAGGACTATGTTTTAGATTGGTTTCATGATTTATCAGTAGGATCTATGCATTGATATAATGATTTGGATGATATATTCTTAGCTCACTTTCTATATAAATTAGCTTAAAGGTCACATTTTCTCAGATTTTTCAAATCAAATAATGACATAATGAGACTTTTAGTATGTTATTTTATTCAAGACTACACTAACAAAATATTTCACCAAATACCTAATAGTGAGTTACAAAGAATTTTCTTCAATAGTTTGTATTAACTGCTCAAAGACAAAGTTATTTTTAATAGTTACCAATATTTTGATGAAATTTTACACATGTTTTTTAAATTTTAAATTAATTATGCTCAAATATGGATCTAATTCTCATACCTATACTATCTCCAAAAATTAAGGTATGTCAAAAGTAAAAGCCAAGGCTAATGATGCTTCAAAATTTCAAGTTAAGAATGAGTCCAAAAATGTAATTTCACTTTCATAACCACTTAATAGGATAGTTATTCCACCTTATAGTGAGTGTAGGTAATTTATAAGGTTATCTAAGCCTCTTCACAAAGTGCTTAAAAGGTTGCTTGAATGCAACATGATATTTTCAATTCCATAGTGTTAGTGGGATAAATATCTACTTTTACCTGGAGGATATGATGTGAATCAATATTGGAACTACTATAGACATTCAAGACATTCTACCAATTTATGTCATTCATTGAAACATATCATAAAATGTCTTATCGATAGTAATGTTATACAAATAAAAATCCATAAAACAACATTGAATAAATATGTCACTACATGTAATCAATGTTTGAAAATATTCAACAATCCATTTTTGAATCAAGATACTATGAAAGCGTTTCACTTATTTTACACCTAAGTGATATAAAATAATGGAAATTATGCACTAATTTAGATTACATAAATAATGATAACAAGTACCATAGTTTGAAATGAAAAGTGCTAATAGATATTAAAACTACATGATTTATAAATGACAAGACAAGAGAATGATGTACTTACCTAATTTTGACACTTTGTTGCTCACATAATATGTCACAAGATTTGAAAATGTTATGGATGTGCTTCATCAACTACTTATACCTAAAAATGGAACTACAAACCCTCTTGAACACTATGAAAAAAATAAAAATCTTATTATTTCACCCTATTTTAGATTAATTCTAACCTTAAATAAGATATAAATTATTTTAATTATTCAAAATATAATGTGTAATATTAAGTACAAATGTAAAGACTTGAAATTGATTTGGAACTTGAGCTTGCTAAATATATAAGGTACTATATAAGGATAAAATACCTAAAATTTTACTAATTTGTAGAGTACTGAGAATGTAGGTAGGCAAAAAGTAAGAATGAAGCTAGATTGTAAGTAATTCAAATAAGGAATTAGAGTTTTGTGCTTGTTGGGACAACATTGTCAAGTTTGGGCCACTACCACTAGTCACTATGTTTTGATTATAACAGATCTTTCTACATAGATTTCAATCTTTTGGTTAGGTATAAGATGATATGACTACTTATGTTATGAATTTATGTGTGATCCTAAAGTTTGACTATGTGTGTAATACCCAAAAATATATTTCCTTCATTTGAAACCCTAGGTCCACTTGAAATGATATAATTATGTCTGAAAAAGGGGAAGAAATATGGGTTGAGTTAACTCCAACCAATCTTGATTTAATGGTTGAGTGTTTCCTACATATCCAATACTTATAAGAGGGAAGTTAAACCATATGTAGTTATCCCCATTAGGTGTATACATGCAATTAGTGCTCCTTAAATGTATGCAACTTGTGATCTAAATTTTAACACTTGGAAAATGGAAACTTTGGATTGGATTTGAGGTGCTTTAGACTTGGATAAGACTTGCTCTTTTTGTTTTATGTATAGATTATGAATAATATGGTAGTATATTTGAATATACAATAGTGTATATGTGTAATCTAGATAAGTGTTAGATATATAATAAAATTAGACTTATTTTATATTTACATGAAACTCTTTGCATAATTTTTCATGCCAGAAATACATTAGGAAAATGGGCTAACCCATAGGAATGATTTAATTTTAAAATATGACCATTGATTGGTAAAGGATGAAACCATCAGACTTAGATGATATAGTTAAAAAATGTGATCTGAGTTTGATGTTGTTGTCCAAGAGACAAGAATATTGATCTGATGATCTAGAAATATATAAGAATGGTAGTTCACTAGTTCAACATATATTGGGGGAATCACTATAGGTGTCTAATAGCAACCTAAAATTATTATACCCATAAATAGCATGTGGATGTGAGATAATGAATAATTAGAACCATATATGTAAAAACAAGTAATATAAGGTGGAATTAGGTCAAAATTGACATTTTCAAGTATTTAATACCAAATTTTAACATCTAAAAATTCCCACCTTTTATTATAGAATTAAATTGAAATATAAATACAAAAATAAAATACACTTATGTGTGAACAACACACTTTATCTTTTGGAGATTATCTGAATGTGCAACCCATTCCATGTAAACTTACAATAAGTATGTACCTATTGATTTATATAAATTGAGGAATTTAGCAAGAATTAATCTAATTATTAAAAACTATTGAGTTAAATAAAAATGTATAATATATGAAATAAATCACATAATACTTATTTGGAACTTACTATATATGGAAAGGTATCAAAATAGGAAAATACCAAAGATAAATTACATAGTTGGCACATAAATTTGATAGAATATAATAGAGACTAGGTGGTTGACTATGGGACTATGTGGGCCACTGTGGATTAGGTTCAATCCTCCATTTGATTTTTGGATAAGGTTATGATATTTAGACAAGGTTGGTCTATGTTGTCATCTATAGGGTAAGTTTATTTTTGATAAGATTTTATACCTCTATGTGAATCTAGATCAGTGTGCCTTCATTTGTAGGTGATGTGTGTGTGATCAGATTCAATCAATTCATTGAACAATATGTTGTGTGCCTTATTATTCACTTGTAACCATAACTCAATTGACAACGAGGAATAAATGTGGTAGATAGGGAAAAGGGGGTTAGTGGCTAAAGTTACACTTGACCTCAACATCCCTTATGTTGAGCATTACCTACATAAAAATAATCCAAAGAGGGATAAAACTCCATGTAGTTATCCTATGCTACATTGATGTGTGTGAAATAATGGTGTAACACTATATGTTAGTTAAATCCTAGTGTAGTTATATGCTTCAGTAATTAATAGTGATGTTAGAGGTGTAGTTAGACTTAGCTTAGGGATACTAAGGCTGTGTGGACTCAAAATTAGAAATAACATGTGTTTTATTTTAATGTTTATTTAGAATAAATTGGTGTTCACAATATATAAACCTCTTAACAAATAGTGAACAAATAAATGGAAACCATGTGTTTTCTTTCGGTAAAAGAGGGTTATGTGGTCCCTCGCCCCTTTATATTCATTTTTTTTCAATAGATTTACAACTAAAGCCAAAATAATAGGATAATAATATGAAGATGAAACAAAATCTTAGAATAATTATCCAACCAAAACATTTAAATCCTTAACAATACTTTGAAACAATGCATCAAAGTCTACACCCATACTATAGGAACAAAAGAGTCTCACCACTTTGGATGAAAAATGATAAGGTTGCATAACAAAATAATACCATAACCATAAAACATTAAGGTTATGGAAGAAAAAAACATCTATAAATCCTTCTAAGCATCATTTTAAAATACCACTTTGAATGAAAAACTTTAATATTGATGTAGAAACTATTTTATGATTATATAAAACCTTAGTATTGTACACTTAGCAAACTTAGACCTTGGTTGTTCCTCTCAGTTCTATACCTTTCCCACTTTTGCAAGTCTCACATCTGCTCTATCTTTGTGTCCCTTGGCCTATATTTCTTGGTCTGACTAGTCTTATGTTGATGACCTAGTGTAATAGCCCTATGTTTTAACCTTTGTGATTTTGTTATTATCGTGAATTTTCCTATCTTGATGAGTATTCAAATGTATAAGAATTAAAATGTTGTTCCCTCCCTTATTTTGAAATCTTTACCTATTAAAATACAATTAGAACAATCTATTTTTTATTTAAATCTTAATTCAATAAATATTTAAATCCACATAAATCATGAGGAATTTTATAATAGGTTTTATTGCAACTTGTGTCTATCCTCTCTAGGAAGGTTAGAAGAACTATTAGTTAAGCCCTAGGATAGGGTAGTGAATGTGCTTGTGGAGTGTAATTTTAGACAATGGAAGATAAGTTATTATTGAGTGTAAAGGACCTTTTCAAATTTTACTAAGTAGGTGACTTCGATAAGTAAGACCATATGGGCTTGTAAGGCATGAGATGAATCTTATAAGAAAAGTACAATCTCATTTATTGGGTTGGGTGGAAAATTATTTGGATAAGAAATTTAAAATTTTCTTTTTATT